>WMED01026757.1:0-10092 GCA_019650415.1 Pipa parva | reverse complement strand
TAACATTTCACAATTGAGTTACAGTCTATTGCTAATAAAGAGCTGACAGGCTAGCTCACGATCGCACATACCTTTTGTATATTTTGGATAAATATCAGTCTAACAGCAATCACCAGCTTTCTCTGTCTGCAGAGATATTAGTAATACCAGCTCCCATAACGGATAGGTATATATTACTATGGTAACTTTATGCTTTGATATGAATTGGTTGATAGCTTAGGGGAAGGGTACCTAAAGGTTAGGCTACGTCAGGGAAAAGCAGAGCGCATGTGCGAGAATTCAGAGGCAGGGACTCAGGAAAGCTGACTTGTGCGCAGGCGTTAAGTAGCAAGTAGGGGCAAAAATCTCTGGGGGAGTGTACATTTTCGTGGAAAAGGGGCAGGTACATGTCACACACACACATTTCCTTGTTCGGGAGTCTTCCAGGGTGGCTTGTTACAGCATTCTGTTTCAGATAGAACATGTACTGGAGAGAAACACTTTTCACTAAGGTATAGTACTGCATATGTAAACATGTAATATGACCATAGTTCCCCTTTAATTAAGACAGTATGCAAGATTCATAAAGTCATGAATAAGGTTTAATACAACCTTCAGAATCTGCTGAACATTTAAAAGAAAATGGTTACCAATATGGCAAAATGGCTGTAACTTAACAACGGAAATACTGTATTAAATACAAGTCTCTCAAACAGTGTAACATACAGAAGAGAAAAAACAGCATTGACAATTGTCCCCATTGTACAAATTTGTTTTGGTTGACATTTATATGAGTATCTGGGCATAAAACAGTCAAAATAAACCATGTAAAGTTAAAACCCGGTACAAAGGAAGAGAAACAATTCTGTGCAACATGCAAGACTATTTTAAAACTTTGCTTTAGAAGATAAAGGAGACTATGCTGCCTTTGCTGACTTTAGTTTAAGGGTAACAAATTCCAGATAACAAATAAATCAACTAAATTATACATACATACATATCAATTCAATTATTTTTCTTCTTTTAGCATTGAACTGTATATTGAAGACTTCTTTAACCTAAAAAAGAGGGGTAAAATGATCTGAACTGTTTTAATTAACGCTACTTCCATGTAAAACCTATTACATTCTATATTAAAGGAGAAATAAAGCAAAAAAATAAAAAAAGCAGGGTTAAAATACTTACTTTATATAGAGCCTATTCATTACAGTCATAGCATGAACTGTGCTGTAAAAAGATTGACTCGGAAGCCAGTACCGCAGCTCCTCCGGACTTGCTTCACTGGCCTCATACATCATTACGCTCATTACGGGGAGCATTCAAATTGGTCCCCACAATGAGCATAATTATGTTTAAGGCATTTGGCACCAACGGTGAAGCAAGTCAGGAGGAGCTGTGGCGCTGGCTTCTGAGTCAGCCAGCGCTGTGAAGAATCATCAGGTGCCGGCTAATTACAGCACAGCTCATGCTGTGACTAACGAATAGGCTCTATATAAGGCAAGTATTTTAACCCTGCTTTTTTATTTTTTGCTTTAGTTCTTCTTTAAGGGGCTGTTGGTAACCAAGTACTGTTAGTGTATATTTATCTACTTCTGAATAATTTCAAAGCAGTCACACCTGTACCATTATTTTCACTTTTCCTGCAAATAATTTGTACGTGTTTATCACACTAAGTGAAATTTATTAAACTTGGAAAGACCGAGAGTGGTCTTTCCGAGTTTACCAAGTGAAGTCTTACATTGTTCTAGCAAGGTTTGTTTTGTTTTTTTGAGTTTTCAAGATCGACTTTTTCTATCTAGATTTTTTTGAAATTTTCGATGGAAAGGTAGCCATCCTTTCTTTGCATTAGTAGCACAGCTACCTTTCCATTGAAAAAATTTGAAAAATTGAGATGAAAAAACTCAATCTCTATAAAAATCTTGCGAGAACAATGGGAGATTTCACTTGGTAAACTGGGAAAGACCACAGAGACCCAGAGCGGTCTTTCAGAGTTAAACAAATTTCACCCTAAAAATAAACAACTTAATGAAATAAACAAAAAAAAAAATATTATAAAACACAGACACATTTTTAATAGTGTGGATTACTTTCAAAAAGATTGTACAACTTGGTAATCCTTCAAGCTAAGCTCAAGGTAAAGATAAAATATTTATCTGTGTATTGAGAACCAAAAATATACTTCAATAAGCATCAACTCTAACACATGCTCCATGGCAGTTAAGATGTTATGCTATGAACTAATGTCTAAACATTCAGCTTTAGGACTGGATAAAGTTCTTTCCATAGCCAATATCAAAAGTAGATAAAAAGTTGGACCCTGCCTCCAATTAAACACTTGTTAAACTACTTCAAGTAGTGCATATGTTGTAGTTATTAAATGGTAAAAAACTACATTTGAAGCTTCAGACAATAATATTTGGCCCATTACCCTTAAGGCATTTCCACATTACTCCTTTTATGTGGTTAATATAAGTGAAATGTTTCTTATCATTAAAAAAATGGTATTAATGACTATTGGTTTCCCCTCTATCACTTGCATTAAGTGCATAGGTCAACTCTCAGCTCAAGATGGCCTTTTCATGAATGACTGATGCAGATACATCCAGGGTGAGATTAAACAAACAATTCTGTGATTACAAATCTTGTCGGTTGATATAATGTATTACAAACACATTTACAAATAATTGTAAATATAAAAATAATAATTTTCTACTAAAAATAAAGTTACTATTTCCATAATTATACAGAATTTTAAAATTTGACAATATAAATGTATCTACAAGTATAAACTCTAGTATAAACCTTTTCTTTCAAATTGTTTTATTTTCCAAGAATTGTACACTAAGAATACTCTCTCTTTTTATTGTTCCCCCCCCCCCCCCTTAGAAATATTTAAGGAAACATGTGTAAAACATCAACGTGTAGAACTGTACAAATAATAACTTAAGAACCACATACAAACACTTATCATAGGTGTTCACACAATATAAACACATATATTGCATTCCTTGTCTCCAATCAACATCTTTTAAGGTTATGACATCAGTCGTTTTTGATTTGAGTAAACAGCAGAACAGCGTCCTTATTTTGTAGATTTATTATGTTGTACATATTGCCTGTCAAAAAAATAAAGGGAAAAAATGGCATTACATTTGCCTGTAAGAGAAATGGATAATGAAAATATAACTCTTTCAATATTAGGTTTGGTTAATATGTATTTTATATATTAATACATAAGAGTGAAAACAAAAGGAATGTGTTTTTATTTTTAACCAATGCCATTAAGGTGCCTTAGTGATTTGAGTTGTGGCCACAGTTTGATATTAGGCCTTGCAATCCTTATGGTAAACAGTTTTCACCATGCCGATTGATTTTGCTTATGGCATGATGGTACTTGACCATAAATATAGCTGCAGGTATTTTATGCAATAAAAACCCGTGGCTTCAATTTACAGTGGTACCACTTAGCACTACAAATTCAATAAAGAATAAAAGTTCAAGATGTTTCCCACAATGGAAAAGCAATAGGCAGTCTTTTGTTTCTGAGTTGTTCAACACATTAATTAACTGTGTAGTCCAGTGCATGCCTAAACAAAGATAGCAGACAGATCTTATTGATCAAGGGCAGTGGTCGGAAAGTGCGGCTTGCAAGCCACTTGCAGCTCTTTAGCTACCTTGTTGTGGCTCGGAGCACACTGCCGAAGCTATGCCCACGACTGACGACTGCTCTTCTGATTGACCGTCAGTGGTCGGGAGAGGGAACGCCTCCCTCCTCCAGCGGCTCACAAGATAGTTATCGCCGCTGGAGGAGGGAGTGAAATGGCTCCCTCCTCAAACAACTTTGCCGACCCCTGATCAAGGGCATAAAAAGAAACAACTTTTTTCCTGATTTTCATCAGGTTGTTACATTACAAACACACCAATTATAAAAGCGTACTTACCGGGTGGAATAAAGAAAAAGTCTCCTGCTTTGAGTTTGTACTCCGATATATGAAGGAGTAACTGCACAGAACCCTCAATAACATAGAAAACCTGAAAGAAAAATACTCAAATCATGTAAAACATCTCATCAGGTTGAGATAATCTTTTGATATTTTGAGAAATAGTGTAGTATAGGAATTACTTATTTGCAGATGTAAGAGTATCAAGTAGTTATTCTATAAAGTTATTTCTATTTTTAACTAAGTGAACTGTAGATATACAAGTAAAGTAAGTTAGGGTAGAGTGATCGCATTAGTCCACAGATGCAAAAAAATAAATAAAATGAGTATTTCAGTATTTGGTGATACCTTTTTTTTATTGGACTAACAGTCTTTTTAAGTAAACAAACTTTCGATTGGTTTATTCTCTCTTCATCAGGTTCCAGACAATGCTAAGTACAGGCAAGAAGGTTTTCTACTGAGATACCGGACTATAGAAACACTAGTAAATATACTAGGTACAGGCAAGAATGTATTCTACTGAGATAACGAACTATAGAAAGCACTAGTAAATATACTAGGTACAGGCAAGAATGTATTCTACTGAGATACCGGACTATAGAAACACTAGTAAATATACTAAATACAGGCAAGAAGGTATTCTACTGAGATACCGGACTATAGAAACACTAGTAAATATACTAAGTACAGGCAAGAAGGTATTCTACTGAGATAACGGCCTATAGAAAGCACTAGTAAATATACTAAGTACAGACAAGAAGGTATTCTACTGAGATAACGGCCTATAGAAAGCATTAGTAAATATACTAAGTACAGACAAGAAGGTATTCTACTGAGATAACGGACTATAGAAAGCACTAGTAAATATACTTGTTATGAGGGGGTTGGTTGTAGAAATCCTTAGTACAGAGAAACTCGTAGTTTAAAAGTAAACAAATAAATGCATAATTTTCTATAATATAAAGGTATGATAGTGAGATTGAGAAACAGGTAAAAAACATACAAATATTGCTATACTCTCTTTTTCTAGTAAAGTAACAAATACATTTAGCAATTCAGCTAGTTAAATGAGCGTTATACATTAAATACAAAATAAATCACAACCCCAGACCATATAACCAAGATGCTAATGCTTCCTCAACTAAACTACTACAGGTAGCTGTATAAAAAAGTCATTTATTAAGAAGGACCATGCCAACTTTCCCAAGAATTTCGCTACGTATGCACCCAGAAATCCACAATTGTAACTGCCGATATAGTAGACTACTCACAACAGACAGCACAAGAAGATAGATACATTTCTCATACACAGAGTAATGAGTAGTGGATCCAGGCACATTTATTGCTATGAAAATGGGTCAAGTACCATGTACATAACAACATGCAGGAATATAGTACATATACAGACTTTTTACAGCCCTGGAAAATCATTCTCATACGTTACTGAAAAACTCTCAAAGAAAAAAAGAATTAAAAAAAAAAAAAAAAAAAAAAAAAAAAGACTCCTAAAGGTATGGATGGGATTAGTGGTACATACAGTGACATAACCAGTTCAGAAGGTTTAAAATTATAGTGCAGTTTGCATCTTTTACACTAAGAGCAACTGCACATTTTACAATGTTTGGATTGCTGTACTACCTGTATATTGTGGACGAGACCTTTAGCAGCAGCTAAGAACTGGTGTTTGGGTTCACTACACAGCATGTATTCCATAAATATGTGTCATTCACCTGCTTTCACAGGGAAATACTCCACTAAATTGCCACTGATATCAGAAAAAAAAATGTAAATCCTCCCACTGCTAGCCTGAGGCATTACCACTAACTTCTTAGCATTTACTCATTTATATAGTGCTGATATATTTACGATATATTTATGATATATTCATCATTTAATTCAGTCCCTGCCCCACGGAGTTTACAATCTAATTTCCCTATTCTGTCACACATATACAAATTAACCTGTGTTGTATGCTTTTGGATTGCAAACCCACACAAGTGCGGGGAGAACACACAAACTCCATCATACAGATGAGGTCCAGGGTGGAACTGACCCAGCGCTGCAAGGCAGTAGCGCTAACCACTGAGCCAACGCACTGCTTTAGTGAAAACAAAGGTTGAGGGGGTTATTCACTAAGGTGCGAATTCGAATGTCGAATTCTCAAACAGCGGATTCCCATAGCAAATCCGCGACAATTTCCCCATTGTAAAGAGGGGGGTTGGGGGCTTAGTTCATCATAGAGAAAGGCAGTTGGGAAGCTGCACACTGTTATTTGGGAACAGATACAGAATTGGGAACTCCAATTTTATATAACAACTTTACAGTTTTTTAAACAATGTCAGATCGCTGTTATGTCTACAACCAATGGCTGGGAAAGTTATGCACAAAAGAAAAAAGTCTCATTCAAAGTAGAAATCATTTTTCCACACCAGGAAAAGGTAGAGGAAAAATTCAGGCTGAATGAATGACCTTTATACTTCTGTTTATTGTCATTTACTACAATGAAAGTTCATTTATTGGTAAAATGCCACTATGCATCACAGCAAATTATTGTGCCCTGTTATGCCTATTTCATTTTTTTCTTGCACCACTTACAATTGTGTCCTGGCAGACAGTCTGCAATCCTTTTTCTTGTAAAGGCCCAATTCTTAATTTGCCGGTAGAAAAAATGGAGTTGTTAAGACTTTTGCAAATGGTTATGGATTGGCTTGGCTCAATGAAAATGCAATTTTCACTACTTCTGACACATTCTGTAACAAAAATAAAATATTTTTTGTGAGTCAAAAGTCATCATGTGGATGCTAATCTCCTAAAATGTTTAGGACTTACCAACAGTGATATTTTTTCCTGTAACAAAATCTAGAACAGTTGCAGGATCTGCAGATTGCGGTGGCATGTTAGGGATGTCTACCAAAAAGAAAATAGACACTAATCATCTGTAACAATAAATACAATGATTGATGCTCATCCGCTGACGTGCTAAGAAACTTACCAGCAGGGTTTTCTTTTTCAGTACATGCATCTAATGAAGTTGGAGGATATGCAGATTGTGGTGGCGTGCAATAGATATCTAACAGAAGCAAGAGACAAAACATTTGTGAAATATTCTGTAACATATACAAAATAAATTGTTTTGAGAGGCAAAGGGGGACATTACATAAGATTCAAAAAGTTTTTCAACAGTGTTTATTCTTATAGCCTCATCACCAATTTTAAAAAAGGTTGTGTGACCATGTTGACTGGAAGTCCCCCTTAAACCTTTAAGACAGCGGTTCTCAACCTGTGGGTCACGACCCCTTTGGGGGTCGCACGACCATCTCACAGGGGTCGAGAACCGCTGTGGAGCCCAAAAGCGCTTGCAGGTCCCTTTTTATAAGGGTTCCTGCGTGCCAACGTTCAGGCCCGACGTTGTCATCATGACGCGCGTATGTGATGATGTCGGGCCTGAACGTCAGCATCAGGGGTCGCGGTCTCACAAAGGTTGAGAACCGTTGCTTTAAGTGGATCTGTCTCCCTATACATGCAGTCTATTTAACTAGTTGTACCTTACTTCTAGTTCATGTACACACACAAGTTTTTCTTACTCTGGGTAGGGTAGCCTTGGAGAATGCTGCCATGAAAATAACGTTACGTTAGACACAATATCCTATTTACCACGGCAGTGATTTACCAAAGGGATTTAACAAAGTACAAGAGAAGAGGTGGGATTCATCAATGCAACTAAATTATTGATGAAAAATAAACTACTGCTTGCAGAACTTTTTTCCCAAGTTTTGATTCTTGTGAACTCCAACTCCGGTTATAAGAATCCACTTACCAAGAACATCTGAACTGGTCTGTGATGCCATTATGCCCACCTCCCCAGCTAGATGGTTCAGGAAATCAGACCTATTACATCCATTCCAATTCATACGGAGACTAATTTTTCCTGATGACCACTGCCACGTCTTTTTCTTTGTGGTTTCTCTTCAGGTAAAATGACTATTCTCTTGAGTTTTTTTAAAAATGTCAAAAAACATCTTGTGTGCATCTTACTGCTCGTTTCGTTGTTAATCATGTACTTGAAGAAAAAACTTTTTTTTTCCCTTATGCTCTCACATAATCCATGTGATTATGAGCACATTGTCTAACTGTGGAATACTGCAATCCCTTTTCCCCTTAGTTCTGCTACTAGTGCTTTCAACAAATTTGTGAGTGTCTTTGGAGATTTGAATTGAATGTGTATAATTGTCCACTGCAAATCTGAGGTAATTTCTGGAAATGTTGGTATTTGAGAATACATAATCATGGGTTAGCATGACCTACATCACCTGGCTTGGTTGTTTAGATTTTCAAAAATAAACTTATTAAAAGTCCCATTATACACCTACGCGAAACATCTCAGGAATCCACTACTTTTTGGTCTTATTCCACTTTCCAGAATTTTGACATGACAACATGAACACTCCTCTTGGGAGGCAGGGCTGTGGAGTCGGAGTTAGCTTTGGTCGGAGTCGGAAGAAATGTACAGACTCCAGCTTTAAAATAAAGTATTAATATTTCATAATTGAATTTTCATATGAATTTTATAAATGTTACTCAAATATATATGTTCTATCAAACTATGAACAACAGTGATAAGCAGTTCTGCTGGAGATAGAGATATTTCTTACTTCTTGTGTGTCACTGTTCTACACTGCCATTATGTATTCTTATACTTGGTTAACCTCATGCTGCCCCGACCCCCCTACTTACAATGTATGAAATGAAACTGAAAGTGATAATGTGTTGCAAATTCTTAGCAGTAAAGCTACTAAGTAGTATATGAGGGTGAGAAACTGAATAAGCACGATGCTAATAGTTTACAACAGTAAATTTATCATTACGAATTGGCCATTTATGAAGGAGTCTGAGCCGGAGCCGGAACCTTATAAAATCCAGGAGTCGGAGTCGCAACTATGGTTTACTGACTCCACAGCCCTGTTGGGAGGTCCTTTTTTATCTTTAGACCTAGTCCATTTTCTAAAAGACCCAAAAACCTTTAATGGAGGCAGTCCATATTTTGACATACTATAAGAGTTTTGTTACAACTGCCCTTGTCTTAACAAATGAAATCTCACTGCAGCTGGAAGATAGGATGATTTTTCATAAGCACCTTTTCTTGTGCTACTACCTCTGAAAGTCTGGAGTTTCCCAGGTCATCTGTAACGTATACTCTATTCCTTTTGTATTTTATGGACCTCAGAAAGTATTGGTCAAACTTACACTGTTTCAGGAGCCTATCACAAGGCAGAAACACAATTTTCCCTCCCAAGGCCTTCTTGCTAATAGCATACATCTTTTATCAGAATAACATGTTACTTTTAAATGGCAGCTGTCAAAAACTGCCTTTAGAGCAGTGGTTCTCAACCTGTGGGTCGCGACCCCATCTAGGGTCGAATGACGATTTACCAGGGGTCACCTAAGACCATCAGAAAAATAGGGTTTAATAGGGTCACCCAATAATAATTAATGAATGGGGGGTCTCCAAATCACGGGGAATTGTACTAAAGGGTCACTGCAATAAAAAGGTTGAGAACCAATGCTTTAGAGGCTAAATTAACTACTCATGATTTTAACCATAAAGAATTTTTTTTTTGATGCCACTAATAAGATATTCGATACTTAATTCAAAATCTAAGTCTTTCAGATGCTTAAAGGAGAAGATTTACTGAAGCACTATTGTCTTTTACCAGCAATACATATGCAGAACATTGAAAAGCAAACTAAATTTGTAAAGGAAGGGAAGTTCCTGTCCACTGGCCTGGAAAGCAGGGTAATATTTTGTTAAATCACTGCCATGGTGAATAGTCTTGTTCAAGCTTGCTCACAAATATAGACAAAATAGTCAATGACAAAGACAATACTGAAGTAAATACCTTGTTTTTTTGCTATAGTTCTTCCTGTTTTTTCTACTTCTTTTGGTGGTAAAACTCCCTTAAGAACATAGCCTCCTGCATTTAACAAAAGATGAATACTTTAAAAAAAAAAAAAAGGTAAAGCAATTGTTACATTATTTTGTCACTCTAAAGCAGTGGTCTCAAACTCGCGGCCCAAATGCAGCCCTCGGGACGCTAGTTTGTGGCCCCTGGTCCTGCGCTCCACCAGGCGTTTTTTTTTCCACTGGTGGAGCGCTGTATCTGGCACAGAGGGA
>WMED01026756.1:0-10753 GCA_019650415.1 Pipa parva | reverse complement strand
AAAAAAGGGAGTAGTCTAAGGGGGGAATTCACCATTCAGCGAAGTGAGCCGAAGGATTCAGAGCTCACTTCGCCGAATGGTGAATTCCCCCCTAAAGATGCACTCTACTACTGCAAATACTCTGAAAAGAGTACAAGTTGAACTAGGAGCACATGTGCTAGCAGACATGGGAAACAGATTAAAAAATGTATTTAGCAATACCAGATGTTATCATATCTAGACAAAAAAAGTATACAATATCAAAACACAAAAACAAAATTGCAAAAATCAGAAAGCAATGCACACAAAAGAGTAAAACTGTATAAAAAAAATAGCGAGGGTGTCCTCTCACATAAACAGGGCTCAAAACTGCTATGCATCAATGTGCTGGCAGGGCATATACAGAGTGGCAATTAGCATCAAAAAGATAGAAATACATTTCCACAATGGAGCTGTCATATAATGTAGGGCAGGGTTAATCAGATGACTCAGTTAGTTGCGAAGGTCTGTATAACTCAAATGAAGTCCTTCCATGTAACAGGCAATAAAAGGAATGCTAAATCCATTTGTGACCTCCTAGAGTATCAGATATCCAGCAGTCTGTTGCCACATTGTGTCCAGAAGTACATGGTACATTCAGTCCATAATGGATCATAGCTCAATATAAATAAATGGCAGTTAACAAAAGGCTGTAAATTAAACAGGCGTGACTTACTGATATGATAGGGATGTACATGTGATAAAAAGTAAAGGCAAACACATAGAGCACAGCACATTAAACTCAAATGCCTTTCCTCATCAGATCTCCTGGACAGAGCAGCTTGAAAGAGCCAAAATATAACCCCTGAATAGCCCAGTACCTCAAACAGTACCACAGCTGTCCGTGTGCATTGAACCTTCCATCTGTGTAGAAGTCCTAATAAACTGCCAGACGCTCCAGGTTCAATTCCTCATGGAACCCAACATAAACCCACAGGTTTATCCACAGGGTTTATGTTGGGCTCTGAATAACCATGAGGAATTGCACCTGGAGCATCTGGCAGTTTACTAGGACCTACAGTTGACTGGTTGGTTGCTATGGGTTACAAATACCAGTAAAATATTGCACCTGTGTTTGTGAAGAAACCACTTGGTGTATAAAGTTAGAAGCATAAATGTTATGATAAATAAACTTGCTATGAGGTATGGAGAGGTGCATTATGCTATCCAGCAAATGAAAGAAAATGATGTTGGAATCAGGTCATCAGCAAATTGTTCTTTTGTGAAAGAAGAAAAGACAAAGAAGAAAATGCAAATTTTAGATTGTGCAAATCAGCAAGCTGTTAATCACTGTGACAGAAAATCAACTGCTGCACCATTTGTATCTACAATAATTATTTGTTATTAGGCATGGACAGTGTTGGGATTTTTTTTTTGACTTTTTTGAGGTCCTTTAGAAAAGAGAAATTTGAAGAAAGCATTTGACATTTCTGAATCAGTTTATAGCATTTATTTTAGTCAATATTGCATAAGTCTTACTTTAAAAGCTGCATATTGTGAATATCAACAACTCAGAAAATAAAAATATATTTCTTGAAATGTCTTGTGACCTTCTATGGCTAATGCACAGTGTTTGAAGTCTTTCAGAAACTGTCCTTAAAGGAGACCCTGACATTTTGCAGGGTTCTGTGGGACCCAATAACCCTACCCCTGTGCTGCCTACAAAGAAAACGTAAAATAAAAATTTTACTTCTTATCACTTTTATTGTCTTCTCTTCTCACCCACAAAGTTGTCATGGATGGGCCCATATTGTCTGTGAAGCCCTCACTCCTCTTTCACCATGACATAGTCCATTTTCAAGCAAAATGTAGTCCATAATCTTCTTTCTTTGTCCTCTTTAGCTCTAGATAGTAGATTGAGGAATTTGCAGACAAAGGTATGGTTAACTTTAATGCAAGTCTTTATAACTTCAAGATGAATTCAGACACTGTGTATTTAGTCATATAAGAGAAAAGGATACATAAAAATGCATTGTTTTCTCTCTATTTTTGAAATAATCCAAATCTGAGTGTGTACCCAGAACCAAAACATCAAAAACTCTCAACCTAAAACCCAACTCAAAACATGGTGCACATTCCTAATATATGCCACTTAAAGAGATGTTTTGACAATGCTAATCTTTTAACACTAAACATGTATAGAATGCATGCAAGCCTGATACAAAATTGGTTTATTTTTAGTATATTTTACCAAAGAATAAAACACTTACACACAGTGCTTAAACCATTACATAAAATAAATACATTTTGAATTTTTTTTCAGTCTGTATATGTGTCTGTTTTTACAAAGTCCCTAAGAAATGTACATTGAGCATGTGTGAGCTAGTGGCTGAGGGGAGAAGGCTGGCCAAAGATTATAAAGATGGCAACCTCAAGTGACAACAATGGGTTACGCATCATTAGTACCATAGGGCTCGATCTATGCTTGGTCAGCATAGTAATCCCTGAGTATTAGAATTAGGTTTATTATTGAAAACCTAAACCTTTGTAAGGCTTTAGCCTTTAGTGAGGCAGTGATGGACTCTGGATTTTTGCTAAGGGAATCCACTGTTTGAGAATTCGATAGTAGAATTTGCACCTTAGTGAATAACCCCCTATGTCAGCGAGGGTGGAGAAAGGCTTCATGGGCAGTCTGACATACAGTGATGTTCATTTAAACAAAAAAAAGGCAAAATATAAACCTTGTGCATGGTTTGAATCAAATGTAATTGAACCTGTCTTGGAGTTTTTTGGATCAGCAAGATTCTGAAAAGCTCTTTTCCGAATGTTGCAATATAATTTTGGGCAACCTTTTTCAAGTTCAGTGAGGTTTAAATAATCACAATAAAATGTATCTGTACAGCTGTATTTATTTTCAAGGATATTTATATCCCTAAGCAGACAATGTAGAATATGTTGACTTCTAGTCAGTACAGCAGGAGACTGCCTTAATGCTATGAGTAAACTTAACAGCTTAGCATCATGCTGGCTTCAGACACTCATCCTTTTTATCCAGCAATTTCCCATAATAATCTTGGGTTGCAAAGCACATCTTGCAGGTCTGCATGTTCTGAAATGTTGGGCCGTTCACTGCAGACACGTTCAAGTGTTGCCAAGCAACCAGTTGGGCAGAACCTGTAGTGAGCTTGGCAAAGTGTGCACATTGCTTTGGAGAATTTAACTCCTAGAGTGCTCTGTCAGTTTTCAAGGTTAATTGAATCACCTGTAGAAACGAAGCAAGATGTAATTACTAGACAGCAAAATTATTACTTATTGAGAGAGAGAAATACAACCATAATGTAAGTTCAGTGCTTGTATTCAGAATAGAGTGTAGATTTCTGTATTTTCATGGAAAGGCAGTTATTGTTGGCATGGTAACTATAAAAAGGTCTGTCTTGAAATGGGTCATTAGAACTGATATACTAGAAGACAGTTGGCTAAAATGTGTATTTGTGATTTGCATCATGTTGAAGTCAGAAGGCATTTATTCTTGAAAGCATAAAGCATACTGTGGGACGGGATCTTTAGCTTGTGACCTGTGGTCCAATTCCCGTCTGAAATAGATTTATGGCTTTCTAGCCATCTGCTTCTACTGATTTTAAGACATCTGTTCTGACAAAACAGTCCTTTTTCAGCTGAAATGTTGAATGATGTAAACATGAACAATATTGAATAATGCTACAATTTAGAAATGCGTTCCTTTTTATTTTATTTTACTCTGTCACTAATATTTATCCATAATTACAATGAATAAATGAATTATCTATTTAAACCTGCAGTGATTACACTCATTGATCTTGTATCCTAGCCAGGGAATTGGATAGAATCAACAGTTCTTCTGGTCAAATGCCTGTAAAATGTGTATGGCATAAAGAAATTTATTAAAGGGAAATAGCAGGGACATGTTCAGTGTAGCTCTGATAGATGACTTTATTAAATCTCTCTGTCCAATGAATGGAAGTTCAATTATTTTGTATATTATTCTTTAATAAATTATTATTAAAGGGTATGTAAAGGCAGTAACAAAACCAGGGTTAAATGTGGCTAAGCCCTTAGTTTTCACTCCTTACGTTATTGGCAGGGGTTATTTTTTTAATTAACTTCTCCTACCCTGTATTTTCAATGGGATCATGGCATCCCCGGCTGTACAGAGCATAGCCGTTCCCCATAGCTGGCATGGCTGGCGTGACAGTGACTACTCATGCCCAGCGCTAACCAGCCACTCGAATAATAATGCCTGCCAACGACTGAAGGACTGAAAACTAAGGGCTAAGCCACATTTCACCCTGGTTTTGTCACTACCTTTACATACCCTTTAAATTTATAAATTATTTTGTATGAGATCCTGGCTTATGCTTGATAATATGATCACATGATTAGATTTTATATGATCTTTCTGTTATGTTAGCCAAGGTGACATTATTCTGATTATTTAAATACAATGTTAAACAGGTTAGACATTGATTGCCATGGCGATGACATAGATTGTCACAAAGTGCTTTCTGAGCATAGTCAGGCAAATAGTAGCAGTGGTGTATGGTATTCAATCTGTAATTACAAGGCCTATCATAGTGAAGAAATGTTGTTAGCATCACTATACTTGGCCCCCGAGAATAGTCTCATGCAGTAAAATAGTTTTTTACTTTCATTTTGTCACGACATTCCTCAGCTTTCTGAGTGAAATGTCACCAGACAGCACATGGTCACTGTACTGTTGCAAACAGTGAGTGTATTCGCCGCATATAAAAATCTTTGGTGAATATACAAAGTTACAGAAATGGTGAATTGTCACAAATGCATGCATTTATGCGATAACTCACAGTTTGTTAATTGTGCCCCCTAGAGACTGTGAAATGTGATCCTGAATATCAATTTTGCAATTGGACCTTCCAGGTTGTGAATACTTTGCAAATCCTTTTTTCTAATTTTCTTCGTTGAATTCACAATGCTAACATCATTTGAGCCAAAACAAATGTCTAAACCTTCTGTAGAGAACAGATTGCGTCTCATTTTGTCAATGTTTCCATAGTGACAAAATTTATATTTGCAATGAATACAAATCCATATTGTGTCTCAGCCTTGAGATCTTAATATTAAACTAGATGATTGTTCTCTGTTAATAATGGAAAACATTCATCAGCACACAACATGTCTAAGTGCTTCTACATAATACAAAACAATGTGCCACATAAGTTGACCAAGATGACCATACCATATATGGCTGCTTAAGTTCTGTGTTCAACTGTTAATAGAATTTCAACAGCAAATGGAAATTGCTTTAGGATATATAAAAAAAAATGAATGGAATAATTATATAATTGTGCTTTTAAAAAAAATGTGATGAAATTTAATACTGAATAGCTACCATTGGGAATTATTTAGAAACTTTTCCTACTTCTCCAGGCAATTAAGGTGGCGCAATGGGAAAATTTTAGAGTATTCCCTATAGCAGACTGGGATAAAATGTCACTGATTTTGTATAAAATGGTGGATTGTAAAGTTGTTGTAATATGTATTATATGGTATATTTGTTTTTCTGTGTAACATTGTGTGAAGCATACTAGAGCAGCAAATAATATAGAAAAAGCTGCAGCCAGTTCTGGAAGAGTTAATCCAGAAATATCTCCTGTGTCTCAGGTGAGCTGAGTTACTAATTAAGGGGCTTTATAGAGAATATGCGTCTTAGTAAAAGTTGTTCACTCTTACTCAGCTTGCTGGTGGGGAGGTTCCGCCCAGTGAAAGAGATTGCTGTGTGTTAAAGTGGACCTGGGGGTAGGAGACCTCTAGGTGTGCCCTGGGGCAAAAGTTGACCTGCAGAGCTATTGCTATAGCTGTGGTCCTGAGAGAGTGAAGACATTCCTGGGGTAGACAGCCCCCACGAGGGAGTCCTGTGGAAGAAGACTGTCCCTTGCTTAGAGGTAAGCATAGGGTTAGTTCCTGATATAGGGCACAGTAGTGCATGCCAGTGTAGACGCTAGGAGAATGACAGCCCAAAGTCGCAACAGGAGTAGGTGAAGGGGTAGCCCCAGAGAGTGAGGTGGATATCCTGCTCTCAGTCATTGTTTTGAGGTCAGGGCTAAGACTTCCCTATTCCCTGTGTTCCTATGCTGTGCTGCTGTGTTAAGTGGAGAGAGACCAAAGGCTGCAGCTGGATAAAGACTGCTGTTTCCAGTATCAGACACTGCTAAAAGGTGACCAGAGTATTGGTACTGGTGTTGAGAGTAGAACAACTGTTTATTTTTGTTATGATTTTTTTCTCTACATTAAATGTTACATGAATTGTGCTTAAAGGAAAACTGCTGCTTAACTGTCTGCTTGGGTGTTAAAGGGGCATTTGTTACTATACTTGGGCCTTCATTGGCTAAAATATGCTACCTGCTCTCCAACCATTTGACTAGTACCTCACATCCCCTTTCCAGACAATTACCACATCTCAGGATTTAGATGAGCAGCAAGAGGACCCTCAAAGCACATGAATGTCTTCTGACAAGCCACTAGGAACACAAAAATGGTTTAAAGTTAAAACCATATTAGTCCAGTAAGAAAGATGAGTAATGTAGTATTATATGTTACTTTTTTGGACTAACAGTACATTGTATAAGACAAGTTTCGAGAGATATTCCCTGTAACGGTCGGCATGGCCGCCGTTCCTTACCTGGCAGGGGCTCCTCGGCGTGTTCTTCTTAGGCACACAAGCCGCACCTCCCAGGCCTTTATTCACTGCCGGCGGTGTGCACGCAAGTGTCGGGAGCGCTCCCGCTGCATCAAGACGCAGCGGGAGATTTAAAAGGCTGGACAGCTTGGGCATTCGGTGCCTAAGCTTCCAGCTACACAGGTCTATATTGTAGCGTTCCTGCTACAATATATAATATACTTTCAGCTGTTCCTGCTATCCTGCTCCCTGGTGATTCTGGAATTTATCTTATTTAAGTGACAGTGCCTGTACATGTTACGCTTATATTCCCAAGTCTGTCCCTGCGCTTATTACAGTATATTTCCAAGTTTGTTTCTGTGCCTATTACAGTATATTTCCAAGTCTGTTCCTGTGCCTGTTTCAGTATCCGGTTCCAGTACTAGCAACTACCTTGGGAGGTACGCTCGGGGGTCGCGACCTGGGGGTCTCCCACAGCTAAGACCAGTACCTCCTTGCGGAGGTTAAAGGCGAAGACCAGAAACCCCTTAGACTCCACGCCTCGCAGCATACCTAAGCCAAACCTCAAGGTAGTACAGAGGGTCCACTCTACAATCCGTGACATTCCCTCTTCATCAGGTCAGAGCAATACTGAAGGATACACAGTTTGTAGCAAATTAAAAGTATGTGAGGCACTGAGCGACTGAGTAAACCACTAAAAGATCAATTGTTAAAGTAATAAATTACAGTGGATAAAGAGCAGAAGAGGTTGAAGACAGTCAAGTGGAGAAGAGGCACAGTATAGTACTGAAGGGGAGAATGGGGGAGGAAGGAAAACCATTTCCTTTCTTACTAAGACACTAGGATTTACTATAATATAATAAACCATTTGTGTGGCCTTCACTTATTCCTCTACTCTATCCAAAGTTTTGCTGTTTGCTGAATGAAAGCAAGATTATATTGTTGACTTATGTTTAAATATCTGTCAAAGCTGGTAAGTGAGAGGGGGTGGGAATGCTACTATAACCTTGACTTAAATCTTTGGGCATAACTACCAGAAGTAGCTGAAGAGTTGGCCCTGTATATTGCAACTGTGGTAGCACAGTGCTTTGCCCCAGAAGAATTGGAAGAACACATTCTATTGAATGCCCTAGACCAGGGGTCAGCAAAGTTGTTTGAGGAGGGAGCCATTTCACTCCCTCATCCAGCGACGACAACTATCTTGTGGGTCTCCAATGGATGGGAGAGGGGTGGTCTGCACTGTATGGAGAAAGAGTAGTGGGCATCACTGGATGGAGAAAGGGGGATATTGGAGTAGCATGGATGGGGAAAAGGGGATATTGGGGTAGTATAGTATAGGGAAAGTGGGGGTTGGGGAAGCACCATATGGGGAGGGAGGTATTGAGGGTAGCACAGTTTGACAAAAGTGGGTTGCTGCAGTATAATGTTGCTTTCTGCTAACTGGTTGGGTAGAAGGGAGGCACCACTGGTAACTTCACCTAGGGCCCTGGGTTCTCTTAATTCAGCTCTGTGTATAAGCAGTGTAAATGTATTTAATTTTGCACAAGCTCTGTAAGATGATTAGAGATGGAAGACAGTGCTAGAATAAAAAAAAAAACCTGTAACTTTCCAAAAGCATTAAAAATCCCCATATAATATGAAAGTATTATTCCTAACAATGATTATGAAAAAATCACATTAGGTCTTATTTTGACATCAGCTGAGGAAACTGTACTCTCTACAGTCATAGCACCTGGATTCAAATCCAAGTAAGAGTCCATGCTACCTAACCCCTGCTTTTAGCACTTGTTAAATGGAAAACATATTTGAAAATTGTTGTTGATACTGGTAGCAGGAAGCTTAAAGTATAAGTAAAGTTATTGACCAAACTATACATATATATTATATTTATAATGTATAAAGATAAACTGAAATATTTAAAAGTAAAAACGATTTTGTGTTTTTCAGTTCTTACCTCTTAATCTTGTAGCCTGTCTCCCCTGCATTTCTGTGTGTACATCCTTCCTGTAATAGTGCTGAGAAGCCCTGCCCCTAATGATGTCACACAATGACTCATTCTGCTAGTGCATGCTTAGTAATCTGAAACTTTCCTCTCACTACTAAGCCCCTGCTAAGCCCTTAAGCACTGAATTCCGACACTGTCTGTGTGGGTTTTTAAGATGAGAGAATGTGAGGGGTGGGAGCATGGCCTTCTCCACTTCAGGAAGGAGGAATATTTTACAGAGGGATAACAAGTGCTGCAGAGTGAAGAGGTGAGAGAGGATTTTACTAATCGTTTTTACACTTTACAATACTTTAATGGGACAAACTGTATAAATAGGGTTTACTTACACTTTAAGTAATGTCAGTATTTTTGTACTGCCTTTCTGTAGTGCTTAATAAAGTTTTGAGTTTGAAGAATCATTAAGAATAACCTTATTATTTAGAATTATCTGCATATATTCATTTACTTACATTGTAAGCAGTAAAGTAGTTGCTGGAGTTGTGTACACAGGCTACAAAAGTTTGGGTGGTATGGTGGCTCAGCTGTTCATATGGTTGCCCTGCAGTGCTGGGGTTCTATATTTGCTACCAAGGGCATCCTCTGCATAGAGTGCTAACATTCTTGCACTGGTTTCCTTCCATGATATAAGCTATACTGATAAATTAATTGGAGTAAGATCAAAGTGGCCCTAGTCAGTTTGATTTTAAATTGTAAATTCTCTCTGTAAAATAGTAATTTGTTATGTAAATACTAGAAATAAATTGAGAGAGTAGAGAACGTATAGATATTTTGAGGAAATTTCTTCCTTTTCAATATAAATTATTTAGCACTATAACTCATGTAGAGATTCACTCACTTGCTGCTGTAATTCTTTCCCAATAAACGGGTATCCAGTCGATTTCTTTTCTTAAAAAATGTGTTTATTTACAAAATGAATCCAACAAAAGGCAAAAATCAAGAAAACATAACTCCAGCCTGGCTTGGCACAATAATGACATCCAATGTACAGCAGGGATATACCTAGTTTCCTTTCTAGGCGTATCTTTCTCCCACAACACGAACCTTTTAGTCTGTAACTCACAATTCACAGAGTCCAATAGTCTGCAACCTAAACACACTTTAGCACTGCTACTCCCACACACAGAGAGACCTTCTCTGTCTTTCTCCCTCTCACACTGAGAGACTCAGGCCCTTTCCTAGCTAACTTGTGCTTTTTTTTAACTAGTTTCTAACACCCAGGTGCTCTAAATTAGGTAAAACCTGAGATGGAGCATAGGAGTGGCCATCCCACCCAATCTCTACAGCCACTCCTAAACCCTGGGCCCAAACTCCAGTTTTAAACAACCTCTGACAGTTTAACCCTGTCAGTTTTCTTATTCCATAGACCTGCCTACACTCAGTATTAACTTTAGTGTTCATATTCAGTTATTTTTCACATTGTTGATGATAAATAGGCTATGATGGGTAAATACCTAATTTTCACCCCCTGCTGCCTACACTAAAAGCTTCATCTATTTATGCACATAGTTCAATTTAATGGGTATGATTTTACAGGTTGTAGGGGGAGGAGGCAATAAATTGCACATATATGTGTAGTGATCCAGAGTGGACACTACAAAGTATTCTAGCACCTAGTGGGAATGGTGGGTCTGCAATATCTAACTGGAGTAATGTTTCCTTATGTGTCGCGGGCAGAGAGTGAAGCCTCTGTACTTCCTTGGGGTTTGACTTAGGTACGCTGCGAGGCGCGGAGTCTAAGAGGCCCCTGGTCTTCGCCTTTAACCTCTGCATGGAGGTATTGGTCTTAGCTGCGAGGAACCCCCAGGTCGCAACCTCCGAGCGTACCCCCTGAAGGTAGTTGCTAGTGCTGGAACTGAGGACTGTAACAGGAACAGGATACCAGACTTGGAGACAATGGAGCAGAAATAAAAATTGCCACTTTAATAAAGTAGCGTGAATTAATCAGGAAGCAACACTGGAACTAGCTGTAATAATAGTACTGAGAGCAGGCAATGTAGGCACACAGGAAAC
Source organism: Pipa parva (assembly GCA_019650415.1). NCBI lineage: Eukaryota > Metazoa > Chordata > Amphibia > Anura > Pipidae > Pipa > Pipa parva. The sequence goes on along the minus strand of WMED01026756.1, from coordinate 89 downwards.
ATAGAATAACTTGTAGAACCAAGTAGGAGACCTATCTACAAGTGCTGGTCAACGAATTAGAATAATTTGAAATAGTGCAATCATGAAAT
>WMED01026755.1:0-10753 GCA_019650415.1 Pipa parva | reverse complement strand
TTATTTTTTTACCTTTAAAATACAGTATATGGTTATCTTCAGCTCTATAGCTCATCCCAAACTACTCAGCTCCTCATCATGTAGATGTTTTTCATGTTGAACTCTTCTCCGATTTGATTGATTGACATTATTATGATGATTCACATAATTACAATGTATAAAAAGTTGGCTGGATGGCAGTGTTGAAATCATACAAGCAGCAGCACGTAGGAATAAATGAAGGGAAGGAACTTGAAATTTCAGGATATAAAGGGCAGGAAATCTATAGTTTAGCAGTGCCACTAACTACTTTCTGTTAGTATCATTCCTCAACTGTAACTTGATATGTCTGTTGGCTCCCACTCAGGCAGTGATTAACATGCTCCAAAATACTGTACAAACAGCTACTGAAACATTGTTACCTTCAATTGTTTCTCTAATCTTATTTCTAAACCAACATGATCTCCAAAACCTCATATCAACAATAAAGGATCTCGATACATTGATCACAATAAAACAATTCATAACTAATATGGAATATTGAGTAAAGTAGTGTAGTTCTAGAAAGTATGATTATTCTTATTTTAGAAATGTTACAATCACTTTTTTTGTGATGAAATAAGCCATTTTACTAGTGCTCATAAGACTATCACTGAAGGATGGCTCCACCAAATATGGGGCCTACTATGAATGTAAAGCATGGAGCCTCCTTATATTAGGTAAAAGAAAAATGACTTTCAGATTACTCACTTAGGGCACATTCTGAGGAGTCCGAATAGTCACATAGAGGTCTGAATTCAAGTCTATTCTCCACTTATTGCTCTTATTGAACAAACTCTGTGAAGTGGTGAATACATGATGACCAATTTGAGTGATAGCCATGAACTTACAGGGCTCTTCACATCACTTTGCATACTAGTGCACAGGTACTTCTACTACTGACTAAGAAGAGGAGAGTTGAGAGGGTGCGAATGCGACCAGGCGAATTTCTCAGAATTCACCTGTTTGATTTCACCATTTCAAAGTGGCGAATTAGGGGTTTGAAGGCAGGGCTTCGGCTGTGGCATAAGGTGACTATTCATTTAAAACTGGCAATGGCAACTGCGAATAAGTGACAACATGACCTATGGACAAGGTGACATAGAAGTAGAATATTGACAGAATACAGTTAGTGGGATATGATGAGACTAATGTCACTGCCCTTCACTTGTCAAATTCCCCTCACTCCGCATGACTTTTCATTCTACTTCTATCTGCCTGACTATGCCACACTACTCAGGTGACAGCGATCGTCGCTGTCTGCCTGTTCAACAAGTGTATTTGCCACTTAGTCAACAATGAGAAGTGAATTCACACCTATTTTGGCAATTCAAATTGTAGCCAGGTGAATTCACCCTATTAAAAATGTGTCCCTTACACATAAATGATGGTATAATGTAAGTTACTATATGAATTGTTTAATTGTACCTATAGTGACTCTAAGGCAGACAATTTCACCCTTTCCCTTTCTGATGATTACACTTGAGCCCCTTGTCTTTCTTTGGTAAGTGAAGAAGGCCACACATATTTAGGGGCTTATTCATTAAAGTGCAAATTCAACAGTCAAAGTGTCATTTTTACTATGTGTACAAAGTATCAATTTACACTATAGTTCTCCTTTAAATCTAAAATAAGAATTAAGAAAAGGTGTTTAGTAACAATGCTTATCAAGTACTAAAATAGGTTTCTAGGTGTAAATGTACTTTACTGTTTTCCCTATCTGCCATGTGTATTATAAATGATAATGTTCCCCTTCTGTAGTTCATAAGACTATTAAAAGTCATCTCATTGCTCCATGCCCTGGATAAAAGCATTTGGTCTGCTATTTAAACACCTAATTTTACAATAAATGTATGCTTCATCTTTTCCGGTAGTCACTTCTCCTAACTGCCACTACATCCCTCCAAGTCCCACTGAATGTCTATATTGTGTAAATATTTTAGAAGGGATCATAGAGTAAAATAGCTTGCAAATTTGCATAGAAATTGTCATTTTTTGCATAAATCAAAGCTAATCAACTTAGCAATGTTATTGTTTGACACTGCATTATATATATATATATATATATATATATATATATATATAATTATAATAACAACAACAATCAGTTACTGGATCTGTCTGCCTGTCATTGATTCTCTCCAGAGAGTGATATTGCATCATGTTAATTGTAGTGTAAACACAGTTTCTTGCTCTGATGTCACTTTGGGTACAAGTATCAGACCTCCCCTGCATGCACTCACAAACACTAGCCGTCTGTACAATAGTCCATCTCCTAAATACTTCTCCCTGAGCTGAAGATTGTCTCCGGTGGGTGGGCACTAAGGGAGGGTAGTTGCAGGGTGGTGAGTTTGTTACAGCACAAGTAGAAAGATGACCCTAGAAATGGGTTTGAGTTTGAGTGATGTTTTAAGGTATCAGTGTATTTTATGCTGTTATCTACATGGGAATTTCATAGGATAATGTGTCCCCTACTGTCATTTAGGGGGATAAAATCTCTACTTTTTCATGTTGTAAATCAAAGTCTTTTTATACATCACCCATCAGTGCTTCATAAATAAACATACAATGTACATATACGCACATGTAACTCCTGACTTATAATTTACAGAAAAAGAGGACATTGTCTGTTATTTATTTTATGTATAGGGTATATGATCCATTATATTATTTACAGGACACTATAACAGTATTAACATAATTACTGTACTATATAAAATTCCCAGTATTGATACTTTGGACAGTTGTGCATGCAGTTTGTTACTGAAGCTGTGTATACAATGTGCATAGCTATTTCCAGGGTGCTGCTTGACTTCCTGTTCACATGTATTTGTATATATTTGTGCAAGAGGAATATATCATTCTAGAATCCTTACTGATTATTGCACACTGGTAGCTTTCCATGGCTTTACACATTGAGCTCAGTGGCAGTTTAGTAGATGAGAGTAGGAGGGGAAGAGGTAGGACTGCCTTCTGTTTGCAGACATGGGTGTAAGTATTGTGAATCAGTCCTTAGCTGGCTTGCCGCTCCTCCCAAGCAATCAATGGTACTGCTGTATATAAACACAGCCTTTGAACAGGGTGTGCAAAGAATTTGTCTTATTTATTGGAATTTACTGCAAGGATATTAGAGCTTTGGAACTTTCCCTGAGACAATCCTAATTAGCTATTGTGATGGCTAGAGAAAGATTTCATTTACTGTTGCTGGTAATCACACAAGGTAAGACACCTTTTCTACTTTATTACTTTCTGTGTTGCACATACTGTATTAGAGCAGTCATGCTCCTCTTACATGTGTCTCTGTGGCTTTTACTGAGCGGAGCAACAGTGAAGGCATCTGGGAAATCAGATAACTTCTACTAAACATTTTAGGGGGAATTCAGCATGCAGCAAAGTTAGCTCCGAAGCGTTCAGCTCACTTCGCAAATGGTATTATACACATGCTGATGTCCGCGATGGTATTATGCGCATGCTGATGTCCTGCACGCGGACATCAGCATGCGCATTAAAGGGATTCCCATCTCGGCGAGACCAAAAGAGTTGCCTCACCGAGATGGGAATCCCTTTAATGCGCATGCTGATGTCCGCGTGCAGGACATCAGCATGCGCATAATACCATTTGCGAAGTGAGCCGAACTCTTCAGAGATCACTTCGCTGCTTGCTGAATTCCCCCCTTTAACTCCACAGAATTTCTGATGTATAGTTCAAAAAATGTTGCGCCAATGAGACTTTTAATTCAATTTAGTGGAATTTCCTTTCTTAAATGTGTGCATGCATATATACATATATAAATATACATAATAAATATATATATATATATATATATATATATATATATATAGTAAATATTTTTTTGGCACAACTCATATGGAGAAAACCGAGTGTTACAGGCACTGCTGCTTGTCTATAAAAACCTAGATATATTTGGTTAAAATTACATTATCAAAAATAAATCTATAATGTGATTCCACTATAGAATAATTGTAAACACAGTTCATTCTACGTAATGCTCCACTGTTAGTATTGACACATCTTAATTAAGCAAATGTTGAACACAAAATGTTTTGTTATATTAAACTGAAAAAAAGAAACTGAGCAAACATCTAAATTTAAAAAAAAAATGACTTTATCGGATGGAGACGTTCAAATGATAGCTTAGTTTAATATCATCTAAGACTTGCTTTATTCGATAATTTAAAACTTAGAATCTATCCAGAGGCATAAAAACACCCCTGACCTCAGCCTTCCTAAACAATATGTCAGTCTTATGGTATTTTTATATTTACCAGTTCTGTAACTTTACAAGAGATCTATTTAACTGTTTTTGACATTCTACTGTTTGAGAAGTAAATGCCAGATTGTGAAGGACTTTCTGTTAGGGGAAGGTCAGTATTTCTTTTGATTGCGGCCTCCAGAGTCTATTAAAATTCTTTGACTGACCTCTTATCTACTAACTGTACCCCATGTCACTGTAAAACTATCAGTCTCCAGCAAAGCCTGGAACACATTCCTTCACATATTTGAACTTTTACTACAAAATCTTTCATTCATTCTTATGCTCCGTCTGAGAATAAAAAGACCTTGCAAGAACACAGATCTTTATTTCATGCATTTAACTCAGATTAGAAACATATAACGAATGGAGCGAAACACGTATAGAAACAGATACGATAATATATGTAAACGTGCGGTGTTATGCACATGTATGTATGTATGTATAATTTTATTTATAAAGCGCCACAGATTTACGCAGCGCTGTACACATGTGCTTTTAATTCTTCATTTCTCAATCAGTGCATTTAAACATTCCGTGCGCAAGATTTGCCATGATTACAAAATGTTTGCTAAATGCTTGAAAAACACAATAGTTCATATGCCCTGAAATGTTACTTACATTTATGGGTGTTTTAGAAACTTCCAAATTTCTATGTGCACATGCTGTAATGGAAAATGGACTTGGGATAGATCTATTGATCTGATCAGTGGATGAACATGTCGGGGAATCTGAGCTGTTAAATGTATTATTAAAGTAATGTGAGAGTGTTAAACAACTGCTGCCCAGGGTAGGTTAGGTACCTGATGTTCTGCTCCAGTACCTGGTCACTCAGTTCTGCTTAGAGATAGTCTGATAGTCTGCCTCTACATGCTGAGGGCTGAACTGTAAGGTACAGTTTGTAACAAGCTGGCAATGCCCCAGGATATTACTACCGTAGTGACTAAGGCAGTCTGCCAATTGCACATACTGATTACTTTGTTTTTTACCATGCGCTTGTGAGATCTAACCATAATGACAGATAAGGCAGTATCTGTGCTAGTAAACCAGCTAGTTTGTATACTATCTGTGCTAGTAAACCAGCTAGTTTGTATACTATCTGTGCTAGTAAACCAGCTAGTTTGTATACTATCTGTGCTAGTAAACCAGCTTGTTTGTATACTATCTGTGCTAGTAAACTATCAAATGTGGTGTCTGCTGAATTATACTTTATCTACACATGTCTATGGTTGACTAGTGTATACCTGACTAGTGTATGCCGTCAGTCTTACCTCTTGGAGCACTAGCACTGGTTTTTATGTTTGTTAATATTTATGCAATTATATTCAAAATCTATACTTATTTTCTTGGCACCTATAGCCAAATGTACTGTCACTTTATCCTACTGCACTTGTTACCTTCTATATGTTTATGTAAGTCTTCCTCCTACTTAGATTGTAAGCTCTATGGGGCAGGGACCTCCATCCTCTTGTTTCAATCGTGACCTGGCACTTAGAGTATTGTATTTTCTTGATTATATGCTTGTATTTTACTTGTTCTTCATTCTGTCCTAACGGATTTAACTTTGGTTTCACCTTAGGTAGTCACAGACCTTCAGTGAACCAGACAGTAATAAAAATAGAGCTTGATACACAGCATATACCGTATATATAGTCATGCAAAGCAATAAGCCTCTTATGCAGCTGTTTCCATTTCAGTTAATGACTTTGTTTAAACCTTCAATGATGCAAAGGGTTGTCACACCAAATATTGATTTGATTTAAATTCAACTTAATTAACTTTGCATTTTATTTGTTACACAATAAACTAGCACACACCTTTAAAGCAAAAAGTGAGGTTTACTTACATAGTATGCATAATATCATAAACTTGTTACCAATTCCACATTTCCACCATTTCTCCCCTGCCAATGACGACACCAGCCACACCAAAAACTGATATTTTATTAGCCGGGTGCTGGTGAAGTCATTAGTAACATCACCCAGTTTTAGTTGCCTGCTGGGGGGGAAACTTTCTGAAAGTGACTCACGACCAGCGACCATGGGACAGGATGTGATAAATGGGACTGTACCACGGAATTTGGAATTCTGGGGGATATGCACATTCACAAGTCCCCTGCCATATTAACAATATTAGAAATAGCTTACTCCAACTAAACCTCTACTTTTCTTTTAAAGGAATGTTCGCTAGTTTCTTTTTGTAATGTTTTTAAATGTGTTAAACTTATTAGTGCTCCAATGATATACCATTGTAATATAAAGGATATATACATATATTAGTCAATATTATAACTAAGATCTCCTTTTACAGACCAACTAGTTTTTTGCTCGTTTTAGAGGAACTTGTGTTTTTGGCCTGTGGTTTCTGTGTTTAGATAGATAAGAAATGAACTTGTGTACACTTTTACATTAGCCAACTCTGTCTGTGGTTGTGACAAATATGGCTGCTTGCTTAAAAGATTAGCACAAATAATTTACACATGCAGCCAAGTTGCATATATATTCTTGTTCCAGCAATGCCTATGCTTGTTCAATCACTAAGTGTAGCAATCATCATCTCTGTGGAATGCATGACTCTAGGGCATGAAGTGAAAATGAGAGTGTTCCTACACATGACTGCTTTTACCTTATGTGATCAGCCTTGTTGTATTTTGTTAACGACTTTATGGATTAGGAGATTAAGTGGGCTGTAGATTTAGTGGGATAAAGAAAAGCTTGTACACAAACACATAATAAAGGAGCCCACTTACCAGTCTCATGAATTATTGTATTAAAAATTCCAGGTTAGCCCTGTACTGTCCCACTGAAATTTACACACTCTGCAAACTCACAGCAGCCATTTTGAATACAATGCATGAATATAAATATGAATGCAAATCCAGACCTCTGTTGTCACTACTTTAATCCTGACAGCATTAAAACGTAACTCAATTGAGGGGGGGTTATTGGCTAAAGTTTGGCTTGTTGCGTAAAGGTGTGAATTCGCCAGCTAAAGACAGTCACAATAGACTGCTACTGTGGCAGTCACAGCTTTATAACGGGAATATTGTCGCACTCGCAACTTTACTATGGAAATATTGTCGTAGTCACAATTTTAAAATTTGTCACGGTCGCGAACTTTACAATGGGAATCCGCTGTTTGAGAATTCGACAGTCGAATTCTCACTTTAGTCAATAGCCCCCTGGATCTTTAACACTATTTTCCCTGATTGGATATTGCACTACCAATAAAGTTCAAGTGCTTTAGATTCATAGATGACATGTCCTTTGTGCACCACTGGGGGATCAAATTTCTTACAACTAATACATCAAATGAAAAATAGACCTTTAAGTAAACTAATTTTTACTAATTTATCTTTTATATATTGTATAGTACTACTTGTAATATATACATAATGCTTGTCTATATATTTTATTTTTATTGATCACTCTTTCAATCATTCATCTAGATGCCCTGCTGCAGACTCTAAACATCTCTGGATTAATTCATATAAAGAAGGGTTTTTAAGAAGTATGGGGAACTAGTCAAATGACTGGGGAGTGGGTAGCATGTTTTAGCCAGTGAAACCCCAAAGTATAGCATGAACCACCCCTTTAACACCCAAGCAGACAGTTAGGCAGCAGTTTTCCTTTAAACACAATTCATGTAACATTTAAAGTTAAGAGAAAGACAGAACAAAGACTCACAACACCGGTACCAATGCTCTGGTCACTTCTTAGCAGCATCTGATACTGGAAACAGCAGTCTTTATCCAGCAGCAGCCTTTTGTCTCTCTTCACTTAACCACAGCAGCACAGCATAGGAACACAGGGAACAGGGAAGCCTTCGCCCTGACCTCAGGACCCTGACTGAGAGCAGAATGTCCACCTCACTCTCTGGGAACTACCCCTTCACTTTCTCCTGTCACAACTTTGGGCTGTTGTTCTCCTAGCATCTACACTGGCACGCACTACTGCACCCTATAACAGTAACTACCCCTAAACTTACCTCTAAGCTAGGGACAGTCTTCTTCCACAGGACTCCCTCCTGTAACATCCCCCTAGGGCCGTCTACCCCAGGAATGTCTTTACTCTCTCAGTACCACAGCTATAGCAATAGCTCTGCAGGACAACTTTTACCCTAGGGCGTACATAGAGGTCTCCTACCCCCAGGTACCCTTTAACATGCAGCAGTATGCCTTACTGGGCGGAATCTCCCCTCCAGCAAGCTGGAGAAGAGTGAACACTTTTACTAGGAGACAAACTCTCTATAAAGCCCCTTAATTAGTAACTCAGCTCATCTGAGACTGGAGAGTTTTCTGGATTAACTCTTCCAGAACTAGCTGCTGCTTTCTCTATACTCTATGCTACTCCATTATGCTGCACACAATGTCATCCAGAAAAACAAAAAATATGCCACATAATACATATTACAACCACTTCACAAGAGACCATTTTACACAAAATCAGTGACATTCTATCCCAGTCTGCTACAGAAGCTAAATGAAAACGTCTTTGTCAATAAACATTAGAATCTCTCAATAAGAATAAAGATATTAGGAATTTTGTTATTCTATAAACAAGTGGAAAATAAAAATCACAGTATTTTGCTTATTTTGTAAAATATAATTTGCAGATAAATAGTTGTGTGGAAGTGCCAAAGGTCTAGGATATTATATTGTTAGATAGTGTCCTATACAAAACAAGTTAGTTATGTACATTACTTTTATATTGAATATTAATTTACTTTTAATATGTTTCAATCTAATAGTTATTTTTTTAATTTGTTAGTTTAGACATAACATAATTGAAAATTGGTCTGTAAGGTCTAATTAAGTGGTCAGCCGATATCTAAAATGTGCACATCTACAAGATGTTGGTTAATTATTTTTTTAGAATTCTTAAGCTTTACTTGAAATTCCAGATAATCTTCTGCACAGGAAGAAGCAGGGGAATTACTTTTGTAAGAAACAGACTTTAAATAGGCAAATAACTGCTAATGCCTTATATCGGCGTGCACAGGTCCTCTTATAAGGGGCAATGACGACTGCGACTAAATGAAACATAAACTAGGGACAAGGGGACATAGAAATAGATGTATTAATTATTTATATACAGTTAGTGGGATATGGTGAGGATGACGTCACTGAACTTCACTGGGGGAATTCACATCAATTTGCTTGACTCTGCATCCTACTTGACTACGCACAACGCATCCAACAGCGATTATCGCTGTCCGCTTTTTCGACAAGTCTATCTGATGTGTTATAAATAAAGATAAGTGAATTTGTGACTATTTTGGGAATGCGACTTGAATTGTAGTGAATTCGACAGGTGAATTGATACTAGTATGAGTGACTGTATAGGGTAGTGGTGGTGAACCTATGGTAAGCATACCAGAGAGGGTACACAGAGCCCTCTCTGTGGGCACGTGTGCCGTTGAGACAGCAGCTCTAACCTCTGTCCTAGATCCCCACCCAGCGAGCAAACGCTTCTTCAGTATACGCTGCAGACCTGTCCAGACAGTTTTCAGGTCAGATCTGCAACCTGCACTGAAGTAGTGCTTTCTCACATGGAGGATCTGTTTAGGAATGCCACAGCTAGAGCTTTGCCCTGATGCAGGTACGATGATGTCATTCGTCAGCGCCTGCTCTTTGGGGGCAGGGGCTGATGAGTGACATCATCATCGGCACTCTGTGCCGAAAAGGTTCACCACCACTTCTATAGGGAAACTAGATTGTAAGCTCCAAGCGGCGGGGAATAAAGGGAATCATGAATCTATGTAATATGACGGCGCTAAATAAATAAATACATTACCCGGTTCCACGAAACTGCAGCTTATTTTGCCATTCACTGATCACTGGCTTTAGTTTCAGAATTGTAATATTCTTACACATCACTACATAATGTGGGGGTTATTGGAAAGGATGTCCACTTCTCTCTCTAGGTTCTACCCTATATCCTGACTGGTGCAGCTACCGCACATTATTACCCTATTAGTTCACAAGTCACCAGCCAAGCTACTCTCTGGGTTCCTGTAGTCATTAGGATCCTTTACAACTTGACTTCTAACAGGGGAGCTAAACCAAAACCCTTCCCGCTACAGCCCCAGCCAGACTATAAAGAGACACAGCTCTCTGACTAAAGGTGTTTAGACTAGACACAAGCATCCCACCGACATCAAGGGAAGAACCATACAGAAACAGACCACCCCCTAACCCAGCGGTCGGCAAACCGCGGCTCACGAGCCACATGCGGCTCTTTCGAGCCTTCGCTGTGGCTCTTTCCACAGCCGCGGCTCAGCTGAGCGCCGGGGGATAGAGAGGAGCGCTGCCGGGGGATAGAGAGGAGCGCCGCCGGGGGATAGAGAGGAGCGCCGCCGGGTGAAAGAGAGGAGCGCCACCGGGTGATAGAGAGGAGTGCCGCCGGGGGATAGAGAGGAACGCCGGGGGATAGAGAGGAACGCCGGGGGATAGAGAGGAG
>WMED01026754.1:0-10753 GCA_019650415.1 Pipa parva | reverse complement strand
CGTAACCATTTTTGCGAGGTGAATCAAAGCATCGCAAGGTGAGTTCGCACCTTGCTGAGTTACCCCCTAATTGAAGCAAAAGAGCCTATGACCACCAAATGGATCCTCTGCCACTTTTACTCTCACGTGAGTGACATAGCATTATGGGAATTGTAGTCTTTCTGAATAAACCACAATAGAAAGCTACAACCTTAGTTCAGACATAAAATGGCACAAGCAAGGGCTAAATCTAGGAAAGGAATAAGAAAAGCTGTTTAGCACCAATACTTATTTGTATAAAGGAGAATGTACCCGCCCTTTGTAATTTATGAGGATATTAATAATCACCTCTTCCCTGTTTAAAAGTACATGGTCCTTTATAATAATATAATGATAAAAAATCAACAGTTTTTGGATTTCCATCCCATTAAATGTATACCATATTTTTTGCTCCATATGACGTACCTAGGATTTTAAGGAAGAAAATAAAAAAAAATATTCTGAACCAAATGGTGTGCTAAAATATTTAATAAAATATACCCTGCCTGCCTGCAATTCATCCAACCCCTGTCTACTTGCCCCCTCTCCCCTGCCTGACCTCCCTCCCCTGCCTGTCCTCCTGCCCTCCCTCCCCTGCCTGCTTCCCTTATGACCTTCCTTTACTGTACCAGTGAGCCGCCTCCTGTCAGCCCTTCTCCAGACTGAATTAGGTTGAATGCAATGGTGCTCCTCAGTGCCTTTGGCTCTTGTCAGCTCTATTCACCATGGATTTGGCCGCTACTAGCGCAGCTTTACTAGAAATGGCTGAATTCATGGTGAACAGGGCCTAGGGGAGCCGTAGATGCCGAGCTGCGCTAGTAGTGGCTGAATCCACCGCAAATAGGGCCGAGGGGAGTCAAAGACACCAAGGAGCACCATCACACTCAGCCTAGCTCAGTCTGGAGAACGCTGACAGAAGGCATCTCACTGTTTCACTAGAGGAAGGTCAGTACTACAAATTTTCTTCAGCTGTTGGGGACCTGTGTGGGGGGGAGGGGAGCATACAGGCGTCCCGCAGCAACTTAAGAAAAGGAAAAGGAAAATTCCCTCCATAAGACACACATTCATTTTCCTCCAATTTTTGGGGAAAAAGGTGCACTTTATGGAACGAAAAATATGGTAAAATAATTGAAATAACCTACCTACAGTCAAGCATGCTACGTTTTAATTTTTTAATAATTGGGACATTCCTCTGGAAAGTCTGCTACAATACATTCTTAGGTATTAAACTATTTATCCTACTTCCTCTGTATAGAAGAGAGGGAAATGACAGACAGGGGTACAGTAAAGTAGCAGGATGCATCATCAGTGACAGATAATGAACTAGGGTATTTTACTTTGTAACTTGCCCAGTAGGTACATGGATTGGAAATTAGCTGCTGGAAGAGGATCACTAACCACTTCCCTTGATAGGAAATTCCACAACATCCCTGTCCTTACAATTAAACTTGTCTATTGGTGTTAGAAATGTAACATAGCTGATGGACGCTTCATACTGTCATTTGGTTATTGGCCACTTGTATTTTAACACAGTTGTTTTAGATGTTTGTTGTAGCTTTGATAATGAACACTTGCATTATTGCATGGCTGATGGGCAATTAACATTGTTAAAGGAGTGCATCCCTTGGATCATCACCTGGATTTTCCATTATAGCCTGGATCCTGGCTATTTTCCTTATGACAAGAAGAGATGGCCTCTTCACTTTATAATTCTGCTACTGGCCATTTGCTTTATAACATGGCTGCTCAGCATTTATATTATAAGATGAATACTGTGTATTTTGCTTTGTGACCTTTCAACTGATTAACAGGGCTAATGAACTATGTAATTGGGTTGCTGGGCAATGCAGTGTAACTGGAAAAATAGCAAGACAATCTGCTATACTACTTGATGCTGGAGTCACAGCCTGACTTTGTTGGGGTATGGAGGGTAGTGGCAAGTATTTTACTGTGCTGACATTCCTGGCTCAGAAAATGGCAAGAGGGAACTGAACAATGAAATTGGGACATTTGTAGCCTAATGAGTATGTGTGAACAAATGTGTGTTGGGGGGGTCCTGATTAATTATGTCAGTTTTAAAGTCTTGTAAAATATTATCTTTCTACAACAAAAGATACTTCTCAATGTGCAACATATGGGATACCAATCCACAGCAAAGTATGAAGACCATCAGTCATGTACAAAGTCTGTGGGACATCCATTTATTCCAGTGTATGAGTGTTGTTCATCCTAATCAAGCATTTTTAGAAATGGGCAGACATTTCTAGGCAAAGTGTAAAGGAACTGAACTCATTCAGCTACTAAACAAAGAATTGGAGGGATCCACTCTCATCCAAGTACAAGGAACACCGAAATACCAAACTGTGAAGGACATTCATTGCCAGCAAGAATTATAGAAACAAATTCTAATTTCCAATACCTAGACACCTGCAGCAAAATAAAAAGATCCACACAGAGAAACCACAGGATATTCTAATAAATCAACAGAGTTCTCCTAGAAAACAAAACCATACAGACCAAAACAAAACCATGTGTGAACGCAGTGAGAGCTGATTTGTGCTCATTTTATTTTACCCTGTGGTTTTAAACTTCCGTCTTTTTGTTGTTGTTCACCTGTCATTTATTTTTTACCTCTTTTAATAAAATATAAATAATATTTTGTCATTTAACCACTTACTACTCCACTAATTTATTTTTTTGTGAATCCAAAATTCATATGGGGCCTACTTACTAAGACGTATTTGACCATATCGATGGATATCATCATCTTTCGCAGTCAATTTTTCTTTGAGGCTGAGGGTGGAGAATTTGTTTCGGTGATAAAATGGGTTTTTGAAACAGAAAGAACGTGGCAGAGAGCAAAAATATATATGAGGCTAATACAAAAAATGAGGTGCAGCTAAAGGTTAATATAACCATATATGGAAAAATGGTTTATCAATATAAATTTCAGGTGTGCGCTGCACAATAAGGTTTTTCTTTTCTCCTTTTTCCATATATAAAATGGGTTTTTGAACAGCTTAGTAAATAGGAGAAGACAGCAATATTGTTAAATATAGACTGTTTCTCCTGTATTTACTAGTCGAAAAACCTATTGGACTTTAGTAAATGTGTCCCTAGGGGAGGGTCACTCTTTCTCAAAACCAAAAATGTCTGCCCTGAATGATAACCTGTTTTCTTTAAGGAATATAGAAAAAGGTGCCTTAAATCAGTATGAGGCAAATGTATCAAGTGGCATTAGCACAGTGGTAAAAGTAGGTGCTGAAAACAGCTATTTACCATTAAGAAAGTTATTCACTAAAGTCCGAATTGTTGCGTATAGGTGCAAATTTGCCAGATAAAGACAGTTGCAGTAGGCTGCTACTGTCGCAGTCGCGTCTTTACGAGAATATTGTCGCAGTTGCGACTTTATTATGGAAAAATTGTCGCAATATTACCATTAAAAAATTGTTGAGACTTTACAATGGGGAAATTGTCGCAGATTTGCTATGGGAATCTGCTGTTTGCAAATTCGACAGTCAAATTCGCACCTTATTGAATAACCCCTAAAAGTGTGACTAATGATAACTTCGAATTTTCTGTAAAAATGTTCGCAATTTGCATCCTTTTTTACACTAATTATTTTTTTGTGTAAAATATGTTAGCAATTCTATTTCTGTCCAAATGTTAGCAAAGTATTATCAGTTTTTGAACACTGCCTCCTTCTTCTTGCTCCATCCAATCTTTATCCTGCAGGTTTCTGTACAGTTACACTTCATCTCCTTCATTGGCAATGCAAGCAAGAGGCGAAGTGTTATTAGGTCCCAATACTGCCAGTGAGAAGACTGAAGACAGGAAATGTTGGGGATCCCAATGCTGGAACCAGCAGGATGAAGATCGATTGAAGCAAGAAGGAAGAGGCAGCGAGGGATAAAAGACGTTGATTGGTAATTATGTTGAGACTCCCCAGGCTCCCTCACCCCTAGACCTATGAGCACTTTAGTACTTCATTAAAACACTCCAAAGGTGCAGGTGATTTCGAAATGTAGCCCTTGATAGTCATCAAATTTTAAGATATTGTTTAAATTCCACCATACAGAATCTACTTCCTTGTCTCTATGATCAAATAATTTCAAGATAGCATCATCTGTACACATATACAAAGCATTAAGCTACATAAGCTATGTTGGTTCAGTTTAATATATCATAACAGCCTCCAAAATCTGATGTGGATGGAAGTTGTGTGCTGCTAAAACTATAAAGCTAGACAAACTGTGCGTATAAATTTCCTATTATCATAATTACCTCTTGTATCAGAACCTCTAGGCCCAATAAGGCTAAGCACAGTTTTTCTTCTAGGGACATAAGCTGTAATAAACTTTTGTTTCCTTAGTGATCTCATCAGAAGGTATTGTGCATAATGATCAATGACCATACAGTAACTAGCACAATCAGTTCTATGGATTTCAGGCCACTGATTTTTCTGCTTTCTTGCCATACAATAGTGTTGACTGACCTCTGGTTTGTTGTTGGATTATTGGAGAAACCAGAAATCTTCAATAAGTTGTCATTTAAGTTCTATGTGTCTAGTCTGCATGTTTTCCTATGTATGCTACTGTATGAATGTATAGAGCGAGGCTATTTCTGGACATAGGAAGTCAATTGTGTGTTTTAAAAAGGGACCAGTGGTATTTTAAAGCAGTCATTATATCAGGTGCACTCACAGATATTGCAATGTCTATGAAACTTTGTTAAGAAAACAAACAACTACAAAAAAATCCCATGTAAGTGGGGAACCAAGTAATACAAACAGAGATTAAACTGTTGGGGATATTCTTTCTTTTTTTCTCCTCTTTCAATAAGGGACACATTCTGGCCTAAAACCTAGAAAATACATAAGGTATTTGGAGAAATCATCAGTGTTTAAATGACATCCCAGATCAAATCAAAAGAGGTCACATCAGCAGATATCGTACGATACAGACAATACACTTTATATTAGAGGCCACTTCATTTTACTAAGTTTAAAGGGGTAATTTAGTCTTATGAAAGTACACATTTTTTATACTTTGCTGACAAGTACACATTTTATTATTTGAAATCCATTAAAAATCATTTCCATCTTAGAGAAGAATGGAGTGCCTGTTGCATGCTCCCTACACTGTTCACCTGCACCATGATACATAATGAAGTGACAACCAATCACTATTATGTTGCATTGGGGAGAAGTAACATTACTTTGATGTGACACAATACTGACTGCCTGACACAACAGTGTATAGCATGGTGCAGGGGACTACTAGTGTCAAGAAGATGCCAGGAAAGTTAGAGAACAGTGCAGGAGATGTTGAGTTAGATAAATAGGGCATCCAGCACAACATGATATAGTTATACAATACAAGAGCAGCTACAGGAAATCCAGTGATGCATGTAACAAGTTAAGATCACTCTTATTTAGGATACAAGTTTGATTCACATGCACTGCACACGCATGCACATATAAACGCTCACAAAAGGACAATAAAGATAAAGAAATACCTAAAACTAAAGTTTAAGTTACAAACGACACTTGATCTTTCCAATGGAAAGCAGTAGTGACCAAACACACCTAATGCTACCTGCTGAATCAAAGGTGATTGCATATGTCACACACCCATGAGGACTGCTGTTAAATGCAGAGGCCCCCCTCTGAAAGTATAGTGCTTGAAGCCATGTGACATATATGGCAGCTACCCCACTTGAAAGAATGGGAAACAGATGGTGGGTGATAGGACTGTTTAATTGGGCTACTTTTTCACAGAAAAAACTATGAAACGTCAAATGTGCCATTAGTCTTAAAGCACATAGAGTGCACTTAACTGACCCTCACAGAAATATATATGTCTCTTTACCCACACCAACATGCTAAGACACACTATCTGTCATATAAAGTCACACTTAAACTAGGGCATTTGCACAGGAACCAAAATATAGATTATCGGACAATGTTATGGATACACTGTATGTACTATGTTTACAACTCAAATATACAGTCTTACTCTCATAATCTAACATGTCTACATGTAAAATTGAGTGACACTGTTTTCATATGTACAAGTACACGCATTCACATGGAGAAAAGTATGATAGTATTATTATGTAAATAGTTTACACACGCTTCTCTACCACATGTGATTATCTTAAACCAACAGACATGTAATTACTGATTAACCAGCAGAAACATCCACACAACAAGACACGTAGAGCACATAAAGAGAGCTCATTCCAATAAATACACACATTGGAAATCAACATTCTATTTAATACAGGCTGTAAAGCAACGCTCAAATGTAACCACCTAGACCACTGGATATTCAGTGCATGTTCTGCAGCCACCTATATCAACTCTAACACATTACAGCTGCAAGTATACACATGCTGGATAAGCCCTCGTATTAACAAAACACATGCAGTACTAAATCAATGCATATCATAGTTCATGTATGTATGTATGTATAATTTTATTTATAAAATCATGATCAAAAAGAAATATATCTACAATATATACATTTGGTACATATGTGTGCATCTATATTTGTGTGTGCATACTGCCTCAAATATATTTTTTTGCAGTGATGCTTATTAGTAGAAGCACTATAGAAATACAAGCTAATATATATATATATATATATATATATATATATTAATAATTGCGGCATAGATGGTAATTTGTGCACATGTATTAACAAGACACACAGATGTAAGGCAAAACACAGACAATTTAAGATATTCATGGAATATTTTCATGCACAAAACCATATGTTCCACACATAGTCAGTTTACCAGTGTCTGCAATAGCGGGCTCTGACTCTCATCATCTGTGGCATGAAGGATCTGCTCATCCGCTTAGCAACCAGTGTCCCTGTCACTTTTCTTACTCTTCCTGTCACCGATGTTCCCCCCTGTATGGTGTCACCAGCAGAGCTGCGTCCCTCGCGGCACCAGAGACAAGCACCCAGACAGAAATCTTTCCAGATCTCCCCAGCTGTCTTACTCCAACAGATAGGCACCCACACAGCGATTCAAGGAAAGAAGCATCATAGAGAGGGGAGAGGCAGGAAAAAAGGAGGGGGAAGAAGCAGTGAACATAGGGAAAGAGCAAAAGAGTGGTAGAGTGCAGAGAGAAGAAGTGAGTGAGGCAGAGAATGGGGGGAGAAGCTCTTAAGAAAATACAATGAGAAAGCAAAAAAAAAGAAAGGTAGAGGGAGATATAAAAAAGGGAAGGTATGATGTAACTAAATGTAGGAAAAGACAGCTGTAAGGGACTGCAGGAATTCCAAAGAGCTCAGGGATGTGCAGGTATAAAAATCTCAGGCTCAGGCAGTACTGTACAAGACTGATGGAGAGAAGAGGAAAGAGATTATTGTGGGTCAGACCTGACTGAAAATCCAGAGCTAGAAAGAGGGAGGGGAGAGAGGGATAAGTGAGAAATGAGTGAGAGAGAGAGAGCAGAGAAAATGGTGAGTGGGAAACCAGGGAGGCAAAACAGGAAAGGGAGATGGGGAGAAGTAAAAACTGTAAAATACTGATTAATGGACACAGTGAACGAATGGAAAGGAAGAGCAAAGGAGGAGAGAAGTGGAATCGTGATTATCTGTGTATAACCAAGGAGGGATGGAGAGAGAAAAGGGTGGGATAAACCTAGAAATGATAGAGAAGGAATAGAGAAAGACATGAAAAGGCAAGAGAAAAAAAAGTGAAATATATAAAGCGGAGAGAGGAATGTAAAGGAGGAGTGTGTGATCAACCACAGGCAAGGGAGGTAGATGTGTGTGTGACACACTGTGCATGGGTGGAATGTGCTGCTTTGTGATACACCTCAACAGTAGACATTTATTGTACCTGGAAAACAGCAATACAATTCTGCCAGCAGACAAATGCACAACTGCATAACTTTCATTGCCAAACAACACAAAATTCCCTTTCTTCTGCCAAATCTTGGTTTTCTACAAGGGCAGTCTTATCACAAATATGACTACTTCTCCATAAAGAGATAGGGGAAAAAATTAAACCCTTTAGCCAAAAGGAAAATGATGCACTTAGGACAATTTAACGTCTGGAAGTGTGAGACAATGAAACAATCTGTCCGCTGGGGACTGGCCAGTGGTTAACACCACATTTCCTACTACAGTGGAACAGCCAGTTAGCTGAAGGATGATCTTTGCTCCAAGTGTTTATTTACCTCTGTCTTGTAGTATGAATCACCCTCTACTAATGAAAGGTATCAGGAGGATTATGATCTCCTCAAAACGTCTGTGCGACCAGCAGATCAATCCATCAAAATTAAATGAGGAGCACCCAAGAGAGAAATGAATAATAGGACATTATCCAGTGATACCTAATCAGGACCACAGCAGTGTCAGATACAATCTACTCAAAGCTCTGTACGGCCAGCTAGTACAACCTTGCACTGAATCTGCTAACATTTTTATGAATCCACCACCAGGAAGCACAACGTTTTGTGGGTATGAACCCCTTTTGATGGTGCTTTGGTTAAGAATCCCTTAATTTTCAAAGAAAATCTTTAACTTTGTATTGAAAATAGCAGGTTCTACAATATAAAAAAATAACAGGTTACCTTAGACCTGAAATATTGTTCAAAAAGCAAAATGAAAAATAAATCCCCATCCAGTGTTGCTTTCATGGGATGAAGATGCAGCTGTATATTAACAAAAATTCCTTCTTTTTGTAAGATATGAATTATCACTGTTTACATTTCCATTGGTACCCACAGGCGGAATCTAGAACAAAAAACATTATTTAAGAATTTCAGTTGTCTTTAAGGACATTGCATAAGGCTTCTGCCTCAGTTACACTTCAATTGAATCCAGCAAGCTGTACTGTATGCAATGAACCTCTAAGGCCACTGGAATGGTTTTGCAAACTAGACTTTTGACCAGTAAATAATGTCCCATTGACCTAGTGCTTGTTTAGAGGAGTACTAATTAGAAAAGTGATGGCTAACCTATGACACGCATGTCACCACTGTCACACCGGGACCTTTTGGTTGACACACTCTGTTATTGGGATAGCTCCCCTGCCTCAGGATGCTGTCACTCTCTGCTTGGTGCTCCAGTTTTACTAACTGAGGTAAGATGGTGGCGATTGTGTTCCGCACTCTCAGAATTAGATTGTTCCGCCTCCGGATGCTGTCACCATCTGCTTGCTGTTCCGGCTTCGCTACTTGACAGCATCAGCATCCAGATGTGGGGCAATGCTGCCATCTTACCTCCTTTAGTGAAGTGTCCAATGAAATTCAGCAAGAAAAAAGTCACTAAACAGGTAAGGTAAAGAATTATTTATTTTTGCTTTATTAATAAAATATTACATATATTAATATTATAACTTATAATTGTTATTAGAGCTACAAATATAAAAAGAATTATGGATTTTTCTCAAAGTGACACCCCACCTGAGTCATGCTCTGTATTTTTTTAATTTTGACAAACCGAGCTCAAAAGGTTAGCCATCACTGAATTAGAGTCTTCTTTGTCCTTTCTGGTTGGCATCAGCCATTTCTGTGGCCTTAGCACTAACCCAAAAAAGTCCCGAGTCTGACAGAATTGGTTTTATACAAAATCAGGGGGTTATTCAGTAAGTCCAAATTTTTGCATATAGGTGCGAATTCGCCAGATAAAGACAGTCGCAATAGGCTGCTACTGTCTCAGTCGTGTCTTTATAATGAGAATATTGTCGCAGTTGCGACTTTATTTTGGGAAAATTGTCGCACTCTTAACTTTAAAATGTTGTCTTGACTTTACAATGGGAAAATTGTAGCAGATTTACTATAGAAATCTGCTGTTTGCGAATTCGACAGTTGAATTCGCACCATAGTGAATAACCCCCTCAGTGCCTAGCTTCCTTTGATGTGAATGCCTGGCTAGGTGCCCATTTGACAACAGTTTTCAACCAACTGTACTATCCATTGCTCAGCTCTCCATTAGTTATACTGTGTAACACAAAAGTCACTCCGATCTTGAGATTTGAGAACTCTGGATGTACCGTTCACAGGCAGTGATCTTACCTCTCTGCCACAGGTACTGTGTATTATAGGTTTCATTTACTCCCATTTGCTAGTTTGTTGCCAGCCAGTCCCCATTAGGGTCTGCCTATATATACTCTGCAGGCTGGCTGTCTCATTGCCTGATTATAGGTCCTGGTATCCTGCTGCATTCATGTTACTCTGTGTGGTTCCAGTTTACCTGTTGGCATCCTGTTCTTCCTGCTCTCAGTAGTTCCCTCCTACTCCTCTGCTTCCACTACAGCACCACCAGTAAGTGGCTCCCCCAGGGGCAACCTGGGGATCCCCTTTCAGCAAATCCCAGTACCTCCTTGTGAGGGTTTAAAGGTGAAGACTGGGGGTCCCTTAGACTCCATGCCTTGGGTGGGACCAGTGCTAAATCCGCTGGGGTGAGCTGTAACCTCAAATTATCCTGACGTACTGAGCAATGCTCAGCTCCTCCAATTTCCAGTCACATTCACCAGATACAGTAGCCACTAGTCACTTGACATTAGCTCTTATGAACTGTCTTATAAAGAATTCAAAAGGTGTACAACAACATTACATTGGGACATAACTGTGAGCACAACACACAGTGTTTTGGGGGGAAAAAATAGAAACTTTAGTGTTCAGTGGTGAACATTCTGGAGGTAATTAATCAAGCAGCTAAGTGAGCTACGATGTGTTCGGCTCACTTCGCTAATAGTAGTATGCGCA
>WMED01026753.1:0-10753 GCA_019650415.1 Pipa parva | reverse complement strand
TTTCATGATTGCACTATTTCAAATTATTCTAATTCGTTGACCAGCACTTGTAGATGTTGTAATTTGGATGATTTGTAGTAGTTATCTGGATCCCTCCCTTGGATGTCTCCTGTGGAAGATGTTCTGATTGTGCCAGGGCTTTTCTCTACTGCTAGGGGGGCTACAAGACATGGACTATAACAGCGATGCTGAAAAGTGATGTCATTCACCAACACCTTCCCTCAAAGTGCAGGTGCCGATGAGTGATGTAAATGTGCCTGAGTCGGAAAAGAGCAGTGTTGGGGATATCCTAGCAGTGAGTGAGCGCTCCTTCGGTGTAGGCCATGGATCTGACCTTAAAGCTGTCAGGTTGGGTCCATAGCCTGCACTGCAGGAGCACTTGCTTGCTAGAGGGGCTGGAGAACAGCAGCGGTGACGACGGAGCGCATGCCAACAGAGAGGGCTCTGTTTGCCCTCTTTGGCATACATGCCATATATTCGCGACCTCTGGACTATGATGTAATCTTTTATGGAAATATGAACTATGTATAACAGGTGTATTTTATAATATTATGGAAAATGCTAAATTTTAAGGATGTTTTCTTTAAATCTTGCAAAATGGTCTATGAAAATATGTTTTATATATATTGACAGAGAAAAAGAAGAGTAAACAACAATAACATTTATGTTGGCAAGCTGAATGTTTCATTTTTTTAAATGATTAGCTCCCTAGGACTGTACTTTGTACATGTAACATTTTACTTCTATTTTTCACTTTGTTTCTGCTTTATTGAGCTGTGAAATGTAACATTTTATTATGTGCCTTGAAATTTTGAATCAACAAAGCTTTTTGAAAACAGAAAGTCCAAGTGATCTATCTAGAGGTGATGTTCAATGGAAGTGAAAGCAAGGTGATGCTCAGAAAACCCAGGGAGTAGTGTGTAGTTCACAGGGCTTTTAGTATTTAAAACTTCAAATTTCACAGATGTAGTCCTTCCCTTTAGGAGGTGTGTAAGTCTGAGACTGTCGTGAGCTTTTGAAACAAAATTTGAATACGACACATTGCAGAGTATATAAACATAGTAGGTAAATGGCTAATGGAAATAAATTTGGCCATGTGACTGTTCACACTTCAATGAATATCCTCCCTCCTTGATTCTCTCTTGTATTATGATGATGAGGAAACAAACCCTTCAGGTCTAAATCAATGATAAACCAATAAACTGAAACAATACCTGGAAGAGAATTTTAAAAAATATGCACAAAGAGTCATTTAAGAGGTGGGTGGGGTGTTTATGTTTTTAATACTGAGGGCAGTGCAGTGGCCTTGCAGTGCTGGGTTCTGGGTTTGATTTCACCCTTTTCTTCATTTGCATGAAGTTTGTATGTTCTCCCTGCACCTGCGTGGGTTTCCTCCAGGCACTCTGGTTTCCTCTCACAATTTGAAAACATACATCTGTGTGTGTGACTGAATATGGAAACTTGATTGTAAGCTCTCCAAGGGGCAGGGACTGAAGTGAATGATGAATCTCTGTAAAGTGCTGCATAATATATCAGCGCTATATCAAAATGAATAAACACAAATACAATACTGGCAACTTAAAAATTACAATGCTTATGTTCTACCAAAACCTACAGAACATATGAAATGAAACTGTTTAAACTCGATAAACATGCATTCCTTATATTCTAGCTGAATGTGAATAAGGGATCATTTCCAAGATCTTGGCAATTTTTTTCTTTACTTTGTGTAAGGTTAATGATGTGAATCTAATTAACTATGTTTAGTAATTAAATGTCTCAGAATCATTATATTCAATATTAATTAAACAAAAGAATGGAATAAATACAATATAATCATTTTTAATTTTAAAAGGGCAGTAAATAACAAAAAATGAAAATACCCCATATGTATATATAGATACTATATAATTAACTTGTACTTCTAAAACTTTGGAAAGATTTTAGGCTTTGTTGTCAAAAGTTTGAATAGATGTTAGTGCTATGAATTCTCATCTATTTGACACTTCCCCATGTTCACTTACTGAATAAACTCTGAGAAAAGGTGAATATGCGTCCAATTCTGGAGTCTACAATAGTTGTTACCTTACAAAGCTCTTCACATCACTTTGTCCTAGGGACAAGGAGGCAAAGAAATAAATAGAATATTCACAGAATACAGTTAGTGGGATATGATGAGACGGATGTCACTGCACTTCACTGGCTGATTTTGCCTCACTTTGCATGACTTCTCATTCTACTTCTATTCGCCTGACTATGCCACACTACGCATGTAACAGCAATCAATGCTGTCCTCTTGTTCGACAAGTGTATTCTCCACTTAATCAATAATGAGAAGTGAATTCATGTTTATTTTGGCAATGCGACTTGAATTGTAGCAAGGTGAATTCGACAAGTGAATTCACCCTTTTGAGAATGAGGTCCTTCTAGCGAAGTATGATCTTTTAAATTTACAGTACAGTTACTTTCACTATGTGAAAGGGAATTCATCTTCCAATGTGACATTTTTCAAGAACAATATAGGAATAATTGGAATACTAGTCCAAATGGATATTTTTCATTTTACTGGTATTAACTGTTTTACATAATTTAAAAAGCTCACAGCAGAAGGTGGAGAAGGCAAGTTTGAAGACCATTCCTCTCAAACAACAAGCCAGAAAAGGAGTAATAAGGCAAAATACCTGGGAAAGTGGACATCAAGCCACAAAAACGACTGCTAATGTTTCAGTTATTCTACAAGCCAGAATACCTTGCTGTTTTGCAAAGATTTTGATTAATATTGTATCATAGGAATAGATCCTCAAGACTTTGAAAGGGGGGTTGCAGGTAGAATTTCAAATAATCTCAAAATAAATGTATATCAGTGTTATTAAAGAGAGAAAGGGCTGTGATTGTGGCAAAATAAATAGATGATAGTCAAATATAGTAAATTCAGTACCAGCCAATGGCTCATGAAGCCAAAGGGAATAAAATTAAAAATGGAACCATTAGACAAAGTTATACAGGGCATATTTCCTGTTTTTTTTATTAATAAGGATAGTCACTAAATATTCATATTTTACATCACAATATGGGAGAATCATAGAATGCTTTTCATGTTCTCAGTAAACCATTTATATGTATATAAGTATAAATATCTTTTTTTGTGGTATCCCTTCTTTGCAATCAAAAATAAAGAATTATTCATATTCCAGTTTCTGGAGATTGTTCATTTAGTGACAACACACATCAATATGGGGGTTATTGTTCAAAGTGAGGATTCGACTGTCGAGTTGCTACGCTCTGATTCTCTACTCCTTATTGACTAAATAGAGGATTTCCATAGTAAACTCGTAACCACATCAGTATTCCCATAGTGAATTTGATACTGAGTCAGTAGCCGTCTATTGTGTAGTGTTGCCTCTGTCATTAGCTGGTGAATGTGCCACATTGCTGTTTGCTGAATACCCAAACAAGGAGCAAATTCACACCTTTACACGACAATTTGTACTTTAATCAGTAACCCCCTATATCAGCGGTTCTCAACCTGTGGGTCACAAGGCCATCCCACTGGGGTCGAGAACCACGCCGACACCCGGAAGCACCAGCAGGAACCCTTCTTATAAGGGTTCCTGCGGGGTGACGTCGCCATAAACGTCACCACTTGACGCGCGTACATGATGACGTTTCAGCCAAACGTCACCACGTGACGTGCATACGTGATGACGTTCGGCCAAAACGTCATCATGCGTGGCGTGGTGACATCGGTGCGGTGACGTCAGAGGGGGTCGCGGTCTCAAGAAGGTTGAGAACCGCTGCCCTATATGTTTTAGGTTCACTTTTTTACACGGAGATGAAAATAGTCTGCAAGACCGAATCAAGTACTTTTAGAGTAAGCAGAAGCAAAGTTCAAATGTTATGGTGTGTCTTTAACCGTTCTCATGGTCAGGTGCACCAGGTGGCATTTAAAATACAAAAACGCACAGAATAAAACCTAAGGGGACAGTAGAGACTTGCCAAGGAGGTGAATCAAGAATTAGTTTATTGATTCAATTAGAAAATCTCAGATTCCAGATTCAGATTACAAGTAATTGACCACAGTTGCTTTGTGTTCAGTTACATTTAACATAAGATCTCAATTGTACTAGAACTCAGGAAAGAAAGAGCACCATGCAAGAAGTTTCCCTTCTGTTAGGGCACTGAAGCATTAAAAAAATGTCAAAGTGGTAGCCAGTATCTGGAAACAAAGAGAAACAAAGGGTGCTTGGCTTTTAATGTTATTAATTTTATTTATGAGATGGACATTTAAGCAGCAATGTACGTGACCAGGACAAAATTAATGTCCACACACATTACCTGAGTTTACTCCTTATTAAAACTTTGTCCAGTTAGCATGTTTTCCGATTTCTGTTGCAGCATTATCAGTTATGTTCTAGCAGTAATTATTAATATTAAAATCACATTTTTAAAATTTGTTTTGAGGAGACCATCATTCACTATGAGACTATTGGCTTAACTCTAACTTTTATGAAACTTAATTTTTTCTAAGGTAAAATGCTAACAAAAATGATGTTTGTTGTAAAGTAAGAGGGAAATAAATAAACATCCCCCTTCCTGTAGCAAATAAATAGAGTAGTAAAGCATTGATACACTGACCTAAAATCTTACAATTTAGGGTGAAATGTATTAAACTCGGAAAAGTCGTTTTGGCTTTTCTGAGTTTAATCGGGAGAATGCTTTGAAGTTTCTCCCAGTAAGTATCGAGTGATTTGCCTCGATCCATACTTGTCATGAGAAACTTTTTTTTATTAAATATATCCATGGAAAGGGTAGCCATACAGTATAGCTACCCTTTCCATGGATATATTTAATTTAAAAAGTTTGTCACGGCAAGCATCGCACGAGGCAAATCTCGTGATACTTACAACGGCTTTTCCGAGCGCAAACGGCTTTTTCGAGTTTAATAAATTTTGCCTTTATTTAAGTGTCAGATTGAGGAATCTGGGACCTACAAGTGAAGGTGGATGCAAAGGACCCACAGCCAGCAAGCAAAAGTTGTCATATCCACCAGAACGATGATAATAAATTACAGTGAAAAATTGGCAAAAAGGTCAAATTATGTTTCCAACCTTTTTGCCCATTTTTGGGCAAGTAAAAAAAAATTGTTTTTGACTTTAGTAAATTTCGCCCACAGGGCGAAAGACAACATTAAGTTGTTTTTCTATATGTATATATGTCAAATATAAATAATTTTTTATCCAAACTTTTCATTCCCTTTAAAAAAAAAAAAGTACTGGTAATCACTGGTGCAGGGTAGGGCTCATTAATTGAAACTTGCAGAGCTTAACCATTTAGCTATGTCAGGTTCACTTTAATTAAACTTTATGGGGATTATTCATTAAAATCTGTCATGTAAAGTTCTGAATTCATGTCCCTTCACCACTACCCTATATTTACATATTCATCAAACTCTGCAATGTGTTGAATTGTTGACCCATTTGGATGCTTATAATAGACACACTGCTTTTCCATCACTTTGCCTGCACATGCACAGGTAATTTGTTTTTTTTTCCTCTTTACATAATTTATTTCAATATTTTTTTACAGTTTTGTAAGGTTATATAAGGAATTAAACTATATTTTGGATTTTATATCTCCCAATTTTAAAATTAACCTACCCTTAAAATTAGAAATTGTTCGTGTCTTTGTCAGTGGGCAAACTTACAAAATCAGCAAAGGATCAAATAATTATTTCCTTCACTGTATAGCTGTCACGAGCAGCGCTTACCTTGGCTGCCGCGCTGCTCATGTCTCCGGCTTCTCTGATGCCGGCAAGTGCGGGGAATGCGTGTATCCCAGCACTTCCGGGTTCTCGGCCAATCACGGCCGGCTGATGTCACGATTAGCTCGAGTATTGTTGTTACAATCCATGTTAGGGTTGGATCTGCCTGCCTGCCTGTTACTATCTGTGAGGATTGGATCTGCCTTGCGTTTTATTCAAATACCTGCCTGCCTTTATGTTCTGCTTATGCTTTACAGCCTGTTTCTGCTTTGAGTCTTCGTCTCTTAAAGGGATCATCTCTATGTGTTTCCAGCCAAGTGGTTCTGCAGCTTCTATATGAGTCTCATCACAGCTAGCACCGCAACAACAGTAAGTCAGCACTGGTATTTCAGCGTGGAGCCAGAAATGATGCCCAGGAGTGGTTATCGTACTCTGCGCTGTTCCGAGGAGGTGCTGTGAGTTGTAGTTCGTGGGTGCCCAGGGGTGCTGTGAGTGACGTCTATGCTAGCTGCTCCTATTGATCCCGTCGTAGTTGGGCTATGTCAGGTTGTCGCCAGGGATCTCAAGTGAGTACCAGCTGCCAACAGTAGGGGGTTACCCTGAGGGTCGCGACCTGGGAGGTACCTGCCGCAAAGGCCATACCCCCTTGCGGGGGTTAAGGGTGAAGACCTGGCCCTCCTTAGATTCCGCGCCTCAGGGCTAACCAGTGTCATCGCCTACTGTGGCACAGAGGATCCACATCTTATTAAAGTCACGTTCCTGTTCCTATCACTCCCTGTTTGTTCACTTGTGCACGTACACCTTAGTGCTTCCAGAAGGTGTACCACCTGACCCTGTTTGTTCACTTGTGCACGTACACCTTAGTGCTTCCAGAAGGTGTACCACCTGACCCTGTTCCCTTTCACGTTTGTACGCCTTAGTGCATCTAGAGGCGTAACGGACTCTGGGTTCGCTATAGTTCCTCAAGTGGGGACCCAGTTCCCGAAGTAATCCCTGAGTATGTTTAGTAAACCCGTGATAATAGCAATCAGAATAATTCCCTTGTGTTAGGGATTCTACTCACCTGCTCCTCTCTCTCCTCTATGGTCCGGCGTTGGCTTACATCATGGTCGCCATCTTGTGCTTATACTGGTCGCGGGTGCCGTGTTTCATTGACACCTAAATCCTCTTTAACATCTACTTGATATTGCAATGCACACAATCACAGTCCCGGTCGCGGTACTGCATCGCAAACGCACTCCTGCCAAAGCACCTATTTAAGAAGCCCAGACATTAACATATGCACCCGATTATAGGACTCTTTGGATGTTCCTGGGTGTGCTCTGTCTAACTTACTGTTTCTTTGTGTATGACCTCAGCCTATACCTTGACCCTATTTGAACTCAGCCTGCCTAGACCTTGTGCTTTGTTTTGTTTACTCCTACTTGACGCCAACCCTTACATTCACTTGTTTACCGACTATGCATTCAGTCTCCTGTCTTTTACATTTCCATCTGTGGACAGCAAGTACCAGGGGTCATGATCTGAACATAGTACTGCTGAAAAGTCCTAACCTCCTTGTGGAGGCTCTGGGTGAAAACCAGGTTTGTCTTAGACCCTGCGCCCTTATTTTTGCTAGAGTCAAGTCCACTGTGGTATCAGACCCTTGCTGCATCCTCCTACTCCTCCCCACTTCTGCAAGCACTGATCTGGACACCTGGTTGGCTAGAGTTAAGTTTATTGTCAGCTAAAATTCCTAAATCATTTTCCATGTCTGTTTTTCCCAGTGTTTTCCCATTTACAAAATAATCGAAACATGCATTTTTTACATTATCATTTATGTATTTATTTTTTTTGCCTTATTTTAATTTACCTAAAATATGCAGTTTTTGCCATGTTTTAGGTTGTGGTGGTTCGCCGTTTATATAACATTTCACAATCCAATTTTTACTGCAAAATTTTCATTAAATGATACATATTTTTAATTAGCAATCTTCCCTTTTCTTAACATTGCAATTTCATTAAGTTTCAAACTCTCCATTATTTTTTGACTAGGAGACTTCCAAAACTTAATAGGATATAATCAATTGGTTGAATGAGGGCAGCCATGTCACCTCATCATCTTTGTTTTTCCAAGACTCCAATGGGGTGAAATTTATTTAATTCAGAAAAGCCCTATTTCACTTTTACGAGTTTATCCTGAGAACATCTCGGCTGTTTTTGTGCGGTAAAAATTGCTTTTCAATCGAATTTTTCGATTGAATTTTTCAGTGGAAAGGTAGCCGTACTTTACATTAATCGTATGGTTACCTTTTTATCAAAAAAACTGAGATCTAAAAAAACTTGATAGAAAGTTTCTGTCGAGAAATATCTTTCGAAAACATCTCGCGATATTTAGTGCAATAAACAGCCAAGATCTTCTGGGAATAAACTCAGAAAAGCAAAATTGGGCTTTTTCAAGTTTAATAAATTCTGCCCTCAAATGTTTTTCCTTATATAAGTTACAACCCACTTACTTGCCAAGTAACATTATATCCATTATATATAAATTCCTAAAGAGATAAAGGGCAGAAAAAGAGCAAATGTTATAATAGTTACTGTGATTTTCTTTTCCAGTGGCGACTAAAGAGTTAACACATCCTGCTCTGAGAGGTGCATTGGACCATAGGAATAATAATCAACAATTATCTGATATCATGCTGATGTCCAGAAAAGGTAAATTATGGAAAGTATTATGGGATTTCCTCCTTTCCTGTGCCTTTGCATGGCAGTGGGCACTAAAGAGACCTCATCGAGCTATCCATTAAATTATATCTTCAGTATACTAAGGAAAACTATGTATTGTATATTTAGAGCCCCATAAAAAAATTTCTGGACAATTTTCTTGCTCAGTTTGAGTTGATGAGTTAAGTGCAATAAAACTATGTCTTTAGAAGAGTGAAACAGAGACAGGACTTGTTTTATGAAGCAGGATGGGAGCCAAAGAGTCAATGTCAGTGTGAAATACCAGATATGGCTCTTTAATTAGCAAGCTTTACAACTCACTCACTGTTCTTGCAGTTGTCACAGCTAATAACTGCATAATGGGGCTCATTTATAAAAGACCAAGCAGGCATATAATAATCTGATCTTGCATTCATCTGCCATATTTAGGGATTCAGAAAACTGTGATCTGGTTAACCAATTCAGACAATTGTGGACTTGAATTGTGGAACTGTGAATGGAGCACTTTGCCACACTTTGCGTGCGCGTATACAGGTAATCTGCCTATTGAAACAGTGAATTTTGGCAAGAAGGATTAACTTGTGCCAATCTCGATGTGGCAAGAAGATCCACATCTGAATATCCCTCATGGGCCCTTAAAAGAGACCCCAGGAGTCTTTACTCAAAGAAATTCTTAGAATGCTACTCTTATCACTCTGCTGTTAATGCACACCTGAATTATTTTCTTAAGGCATTCTGAAATGATTAAATTATTAGAATGTTGTAAAAATGTCAGAAATTGGACATTACAATCTGAAAGATGTCTGAAACGTCCTAAATGACTCAGTTACTTAGGACACCCGATATCTATAAAACATTTAATTTCTTCCTCATCCAAGGTTACCTTGCAAAACATGTGATTTGCCCAGCACTAAAAAAAGTGTTATTAAACAAGTGACCTCTCAAAGATCTCATTTACATTCTGATTGCATAACTCCTCTCTCAAGAATACACCTTTGTCTATAAAGTCTTTGCTGTATATAAATGCAGATATATTTCTGAAATATTATTTATTAGATTTTTGTACACCTCTTTATTTCTGCTCTACTAAGTACCTGCCTTTTAATTCTAAAATTGAATCTGAATATAGTTTCATTTGGATTCTGAATCCATTTTTATGCTATAACAGCAATTATGTTGGTCTTCTCCCTCCTAAAAAAGAGAGATTTTCCCTGTTCTTGTTTCCTGCAGCCAAGAAAATTCTGCAATTGTTAACCTCTATAAATCTCTCTATAAAATGTTTATAATATACAGACAAATTAAATAAATAAATGTCCTATAGCTGTCTACAAACATACAATTTATTGCAATGTCCAGACATTAACACATTCACTTACACAAAAGAAATTGCAAGCAAATTATTCCCAAATACAATGCAGTGACCATCAAACTTAAACATTCTGCTATTCTAAAGCAGAGTGTGCAGGCACAGGATGCGTGCTTGGGTCATGTGATGTCCAGTAGACCTGTTGGGAACTGGGAAAAACAGGAATGCAAAGCAACTGGGACCTTTAGACTTAATGTGTAATAGGGTTTCTAAAAATCAACATTGTTAGAAGTTATTCCTATTGGAGGATTACAAACAGAGATAAATGAATCTACCATTTTATCATCTGCAGTATCTTGGTGACTTGTTGTTTTATGGAGAAGCTGCTCTTTGATTCTCATTAATTAGAGTGCATTTAATTAAAATATGTAAAGTGGGCATCAGTCTATACAAAACCTTTCAAACATTGCTCCAAGATAATTTAAAATATGTTATCTTTCCAGAGAAATGTGACACACAGGAAGTGATCTGAACGCCGAGGGAGCGTTCACACTGTCACTGGTAAGTACAACCAGTACAACGCTCGGCGTATTTTATTTATTTATTTTTTTCTTCACACTAGCATATGATGCGCTGTGCATCATATACTTGTGTGAACCTAACCTTAGAGTTACAATAATCAAGGCATAATATGACAAAGGAGTGAACTGGAGTGAGAGAAAGGACATTAACACAATGTTTGACAAAAAATAGTCAGTATGAGTTCAAGGGAGCATGTTCAAAGTAGAAATGATAAGAGCAACCAGACTGAATAGCAGGTGTAAAAGAATTAGCAATGCAGTGGGAAGTTTATGTAAAAACAGATTGCTGATGTAGTTGATCAGTCTGCATACAGTACATTTCTAGGGTTTGCCATATAAAAGTAGTGTAGGGAATCACTCACTTGCTGCTGTAATTCTTTCCCAATAAACGGGTATCCAGTC
>WMED01026752.1:0-10753 GCA_019650415.1 Pipa parva | reverse complement strand
GCTGATGTCATGCACGCGGACATCAGCGAGCGCTTTAAAGGGATTGCAGTCTCAGCGAGGAAACTCTTTTGCTCTCGCCGAGACGAATCCCTTTAAAGCGCTCTCTAATGTCCGTGTGTAGGACATCAGCGAGCGCATATCAGTCAGTGCGAAGGTAAATCTGCCCAATTGCCTTAATATGTAGAAACAAACGTGGTTTGTATGTGGAATGAAAATGAGGATGCGCTGGAGATATTAATAAGCACAAAGAACAAAGGGAAAAAATCCCTAGTGTGATATCGGTTGGATTGATGATATTAATGTGATAGACATACAGTGATGAATAATCAATTGTTCATATTGATATTATTAAAAAACACTGTGCTTTATATAGTGAATTGGTGAAGTTAAGTTGTACTGACACCGATTATATTGTTAGCTCTAAGAATTTCAGAGACTATATGATGCTCAAGTGTCTGTTAATCTTGTAGCAGTAACAGTGCGAGTAACAGCTGGGGACTTTTCAAACCCCCCTTTGTGGGAGCACTCGCCAAATAAAACTGGGATCAAAGGGACAAATTAACAGAACGAATCCTGGTGGATGAAGATCACTTCCACTCCATGACGTTCATAAAACAGGGTCAGAAAAAAATGCCATGTAATAATCCACATAAAGGAATAACAAATTTATTTAACATCTACTTACAAGTTGAGTTAAAATCATCAAGCACTTGAAAGGAATAAAGTTATCAAAGGTATCTATGCAGTTCTCTACGCATTTCACCAATATATGAATCAGCTTCCTCAGGAGAAAGAATTGTAGTTTGCTTTGACTCAAAGCATGGCATACAGTAGGTCATTGTCTATATTTTCCATGATATACTGTAAGGTAAGTAGACATGACATAGAAACGGTTGTAGGCAGAAGTATTAGTTCATGACTTTTTTCATTATATCACAAAAAATTGTGTACAGCCCTGTAAAAATGTTTCAAAACATGCATGACTACAAATCCCATGATCCACTGTGAAGTATTAACTCACTGGAAAGGAACAGTGACAGACTGAGAGATGCAGAAGCAGCTCAGAGAAGTGTCTTGGAGAAGGCGATGCATCAACATGTTTCAAAATGATGTTTTTAAATAGAAAATTGGAGATTTGGTTGCTTTAAGTATAATTGGATAGTTCTGGTGCCAGATAATAATTGTATTTTTTAATTGTACAGCGTCTAAATGGTTTCAAGGATTTGGTTAAAACCAGTGCTTTTTTTGTAAAAAAAAAATTTCCGGTACACATTAATTAATTTTTCATTATTCCTAATGCATTTCTTTGTAACCCCAACATTAATTAATTAAAGACTGTCAGAGATTTTCCGGTACGCCGTACCGGCGCGTACCATCATATAAAAAAAAGCCCTGGTTAAAACTACCATATCTTTTCATACAAGGATAGGAAACTATGTGTGATACTGAGAGGACAATAAAAACCCTTTACTCATGCAGCGCTATGACAACTACAACAGAAAGTCAAATACTCTCTGAGAGCTGTAATATTTACAGCGGGACAAGCTGAATGTTAATGTGCTTGGGATAGGTTAGACTTAGAGACTTGTAGCAGGCAGAGAATGCATTGATGGGGGAAGGGCTGAATTGATTGAATATTAGTGTATGCCTGTCAGCTAATTGTAATGGGGAGTTTGCCATTCAAACCATATTAATAGTTTAAGGCAGGAGTCTCAAACTCGCGGTCCGTGGGCCAACTGCGGCCCTCGGGATGCTAATTTGTGGCCCCTGGTCCTGCGCTCCACCTGGCATTTTTTTTGCCAGTGGAGTGCTGGATTTGACACAGAGGGAGTCCTAGATGACTCCCTCTGTGCCAAGAGGATCCTATTGCCTCCTGTGACCCGATCGGTCACAGGAGCCAATAGGAACCCAGAAACGCATGTGATCAGCGCTTCCGGGTTCCTTCTCCTCTAATGTGCTGCCGGCAGCGACAGCAATAGCACATGCTGCCGAACTCTGCCGGGGGGTAAGTAAGACTCCCCCACGAACCCCTACAAAGCCAGCCCTGACCCCCTGATTCCCCTCCCCACGGCCACCAATGTAAAAAATTAAAATAAACCCCAATGGCCCCATACAACCCCACAATACCCCCCAGTGTCCCCAGCTTTCCCCACAGCCATAAAATTTACCCCCAATTAAATTTTAAAAACCACAGATGCGCCAGTAGCCCATAAAGCCGAACATTGCACCAAAGAGCCGCATATTACCCCGCAGAGCCGCACATTGCCCCGCAGAGCCACACATTGCTCTGCAAAGCTGCACATTGCCCCGCTGATCCGCGTATTTCCCTGCAAAGTTGCTAATTTCCCCAGCAGATGCAAATCACCCAGCAGAGCTGCATATTGCCCCACAAAGCTGTTGATTGCCCTGCAGGGCCATGTATTGTTTTTAATCTGTTGTTTATTTAAAAGAGTATATTTCTTCTTATATTTTAAATAAATTCCAAATTAACAATATTACACTATGAGTGTAATTCGATTGAACATGAAATTGTGGAGGTATATTTGGAAATTGGATTGGAAAACTGCCCTTCGTTTACATGGTTGTTTTATGGCGTTTATTATGATATCCTGATCTGGTTTGAGGAAGAGATTTCCATTGAACCCACACTACAATTGTTATACAAGGTGTTTTATTACGTGTGCTCTGGTAAGCGCATATTTTGAATCCTTTTGGATTTTCACACAGTGTATCTACTTGGATGATCATCTCGAATTTTACTTTCTGATTTGCACAGTGCACTTCATTTTGCAACTGGAATATTATTATATATATTTTTTGGGTGATTTGGGACTTTACTATATCTTTACACACATGTTATATTGTTTAATGCACTATTAGTGCCTTCTCTCTTTTTTGCGCTTATATGGCTCTCTCAGCCAAAAAGGTTGCTGACCCCTGCTTTACAGTTTAGTACACATCTGATTAGTGAACTGGGGATGAGCATAAAGCTTGGAGACTTTCCAGAATCCTTCATTCTACAGCTGCCAAGGATATTGATTAATATCTTCAACACTTTTTTTTACTTTTACAACTATTATTTGGCTTAATTAATATGTAATTCAATATTTGCAAGTAGATACCACTGAAGGCATGGATTTACTAGCAAGTACCCAGCAGGGGGTGCATTTTTATTATGCTGGGGTAACTGACATTGTTCCAATCAATGATTCCTCATTAGAAACAATGTATGGGGTGAGTACAATGTTGAGGATGTATTTCCTGCAGTTAGCTGTATGATGGGGGGAGACATCAGCATGCGCATTAAAGGGATTCCCCTCCCAGCGAGAGCACTCGAGTCTCCTCGCCGGGAGTGGAATCCCTTTAATGTGCATGCTGATGTCCGCATGCAGGACATCAGCATGCGCATTTCAGTTTTTCCGAAGTGAGGCGAACACTACGCACCTCATTTCGGAGCTTGGTGAATTCCCCCCATATTTTTTTTACTCTTTCACTAACAGGCACAATCCATATTCCGCAAAGATCCATTTTATCTGCAATATGATAAATTCTCCCAAAGATTGGTAAAATATGCTAGATGGCTATCAATATAGCAGTTTCCTGTAACTGTGACAAATTTCCATAGTAAAGTCGCGACTGCGACAATATTCTCATTATAAAAACGCGACAGTAGCAGTCTATTGAGACTGTCTTTATCTGGCAAATTCACACTTATACTCAACAATTTGGACTTTAGTGAATAACCCCCTTGAATCCTCGCCAGAATTTTGGAAATTTGTAGCCACTTACAGTATTTATCATGTGTTGTGTCAAAGTGACAGTTTGCCAAGGCATACCAGTGTACGCCTTGTATATATGCTCTACAGGACAGGGACTTCTTCAATCACTGCCTGGCACTTAGAATCATGTATCTTCATGATTGTATACTTGTAATTTACTTTACTTGTACTATGCAGACATTACCATCCAGTACTTTCCAGTTGTGCAACAATGTAGAAATTATTTTTTTTTTACATATTATTGCTTTTCAAATTAAAGCAGTGTAGACTAGGACTAGGTGATGGCCATAATAGAGCATGACCTACAAATTGGGATAATGATGTGTAGACAAGAGGAAAACACAGATAGGGTTATAGGCAGAGACAAAGGAATTAGGAGATAATAGGGAAGGAGCAGGACAGAGATACATGACAACTGTATTGATTGTATCACCAGTATAATTTCAAGCTGTCCTGCTGGCGGTAAAATGCCAGTCAGTGCGTAGCACCTGGAGGCATTTTGTCCCACTTGAAGACGTATAAAATAACTTAAAATAGCCTGCAGGCTATTGACTAGTTTAGGTTCCACCCACAATACACCTGGGAAGTTCCGCAGCTTTTCATTCACAGAGAAGTATGACAACATGCAAAAATCCATGCGGAACTGAGTTTTTTCTGTTTCTTTGTTTCAAATGAAAGAACTGAACAACCATCCTTAATGAGATACAACAGATATACGCAGATGTGAAAAGAGGCTAAGAGGAACTTGCCTGTAGATTACATATTTGCCCATTAATCACTCTCCTATTAAGTCAGGAGGTTCCGTGTAATGTACATATATGAAGTTTTTAATCAAGTTTAGCTGACTTAAAGCAAAGTCCCTAGCAATGTTAAACACTCAGAGCACTGATATTTGCAAAGTTCCACTGTAGTCAGCCTTGTCAGAGAAAATATATTTCTGTTTATAATGAGTGATAAAAGCTTAGTGCAAGCAACTTGTTGCCATTACCTGGGGCTTGTGACTGACACTGTGCACTTTATTGCATGTGAGGTAATGATGCTATGATGGCTGAACATTGACTTTTATAAGGGGATAATTCAGCAAAGAGTGAACTTACCCTCCGATCCTTCGCATCAGTACATTGAGACTGTTACGCTTTCGCTGAGTCCTGCACGCGGACATCAGCGAACGCTTTAAAGGGATTCCAGTCTCGGCGTTTAAAGCGTTCACTGATGTCCGCGTGCAGGACTCAGCAAACGCGTAACAGTCTCTGCGTACTGATGTGGAGGATCAGAGGGTAAGTTCGCTCTTTGCTGAATTACCCCCTTAATGTACAACTGGTAGTATGCTTAAAAATATGCACGAAGGTAGTAAAATCCCTAAAGCGTGTCATTGGTCTTAAGTGGATATTATTATTCTTTGTTTCTTACTGGCAGTGGCCACTGGTGTCTAAGCATCACAGTGAATGACCCAATTGATTTCAATGGCGACCATGTCTAAACTGCATAGTGGCTTTGTCAGAAGCAGAAAACACAAGCAAATGCATTTTTGCAATTTGGTTTTGACAAGGATCCAACTGAAATT
This sequence comes from Pipa parva, assembly GCA_019650415.1. Taxonomy (NCBI): domain Eukaryota; kingdom Metazoa; phylum Chordata; class Amphibia; order Anura; family Pipidae; genus Pipa; species Pipa parva. The sequence goes on along the minus strand of WMED01026752.1, from coordinate 5,410 downwards.
AATGTAAAACACTTCACTATCTCAGTGCTTTGTGTGACTGCTATTGTTCAGTTCTATTGCTACTAATCTTGTTGCATTTTTCATGTTGCGTTTTATGCAGTTGAAAAAACGCAGCAAGAAGCGTCCTAGTGCATATTCCTGTCTATGAACCACTGGTGTGTCAATAAACAGTCATTACTTTCAATGTGTTTTTGTGTATTTTCAGTATTTTTTTTCACCGCAAAATAAGCTGAGAAAAATTCGCCCATGTGAACCTGATCTCAAGCAGTAATTTAGTCAGAAGCACACATGATGCATGTGAGTTTAATCCAAAACAATCCAATGTGTTGGCACTTGAGCAGTTGGATCACTTCTTCTGAATTTATCAGTCTATTAAACTAGTTATATTTTACCTTTAAAGATGAAGTTCAACTAATGTTGTTAGTCATTTGTTTTTTATCTTTCAATATCTGCCCTCTCTCACAGTTTGGCATTCACACCACAATCTGATGCTAGGATCATTGTTTCTAGCAATCAGATGAGATCATGACTACTACGTTGTACCAGGGCCAATTTAGAAGATATTTTATTTTACACACATGCACAAAATCGAGACCAGTTGCGAAGTTAAGTATGACACAGGTTGCACACATGTGGTCAACCAGTTAGTAAAGTAAAGTTACTTAGAAAAGTGAGGAGGTGGTAGCTAGAACAGGGACAGCGCAGGCATAGAATACTGGTACAGACTCAGGAGCGCAGGTACAGGAGACTTAGAATAGGACAATACAGGAACAGGGACTGACAGGGGTTATAACTTTAATTATAAACTAGCAGGGACAAGTACTAACCTCTGGGACCTAAATATGCTGAATACACAATATTCAGGCACTGGACTGCCTGAAACGCCGGCTTTTTAAACACAGAACTCTCCACTGCTTTCACAGTACCATGTTTGATGAGACCCAGAAAAGGATAGGTTACAATTAAGATGTTTTGTTGCATTGCAATATAAAGTATTAAAATGCTGAGAAACTGTGGCCCATTCTATTACAAGGACAACTGCAACCAACTGCTCAGTATTTGGGCTATAGGTGGTAACCACACAAAAATAAGGGAGTTATTCACTAAAGTGAGAATTCTCAAATAGTGGATTCCCATAGCAAATCTGCGACCGTGCCAATTTTAAAGTCGCAACCAATTTCCATAGTAAAGTTGTGACCGCATCAGAATTCCCATAATGAAGTAGTGACTCTGACAGTAGTCGTCTACTGGATAGTGTGTGACTGTTGTTAGCTGGCGAATTCACACCTACACACTACAATTCAAACTTTAGTCAATAACCCCCTAAACCTGCGGGCATTTTTTCATTGTGAACTTCTATGGACAAAATATCTAGCAGTTTGTGACGGTTGTCTCCCTAAGTGAATAGGCTATGAACTGAAGAGAAACAGACCCATGTATGAAGAAGACACTGCGGAGGAAGCTTTGGCGAAACGCGTTTAGTGTCTGACTCTTTGGGTGATTTTGACAGCCTCCCCCCCCACCATGAGAACTGTTTTTCATTGAACCATACTGCTTTTTTGGACACAACAACTGGTAAATACTTATGTTTTCATTTGTGTGGTTCTGACATTATGTGAGAGGTGGGGTATATTACTGTTTGGACTCTTCAATCACTTATTGTCAATACTGACTGTCATTATTCACCCATATGAATGTTCAGTCTCATCCCAGAGACTTTTTAATTGTTTTTAATTCATTGGTTGGTGTTTTTTCACAATGACCTACCAGTTATTTTTCCTGTTGAGAGTTTAGTTTTGCACTTAATAAAATTCTTTTCTATTTTTGATTATTACATTGTTTGATATTTGTTTTGATTTGTGTGCAGTGTGCAGTGTGCGCTACATACATGGGTCTGTTTCTCTTCAGTTCATATTCTGTCATATAATCCGCTACCCATGAGCAGCACCTGTTTATATTAATCTAACAATTTGGTGCTCGCAGCCCCTCTCTCCCCTCTTACATACCTAAGTGAATAGGCTGCATTGCTTTTACAGCATCGAGCTAAGGGCCTTATTGACAAAAGTTTGAATTCACCTGTCGAATCCAATTTGCTACAATTCAAGTCGCATCACCAAAATAGTTGTAAAGTCACTACTTATTGATGAAGCTGTGGATAGATTTGTCGATCAAGAGCACAGTAGCGATCACAGACGCAGTCGCATGCATAATCTGGTGAAGATAGTCAGATAGAAGTATGATGTGAAGTCATGTGAATTGATATCAATTCCTCAGTGAAGTGCAGTGATGTCATCCTCCCTATATCACACTAACTGTATATAAGTGAATAATACATCTATTTATCTGTAACCTTTTTTCCTAATTCAAGTTTGAGATCAGTTCCCTGATCCAGCAAAGGTTTGATGGACTGGTGGAAGGGTGGACACGCCAATGTGCACTGACAGCTGCATGATGGTGACCTTTGCTCATGTCATCATCAGGCGGCCCAGTGCCAAAAGGTCTGCGAACCGGCAGTGGTCCACAGGCAAGCATTTGGGGACATCTGGGTACTGGACATTGTAATGAGGTAGTTTTCAGTGCAAATGGGGGTGTAAGAACATGTTATGGGAGCCACATATGACTGTGAGGTTCTGTGCTGAGCATGTAATTGATTGTGTGGGTTCAAACCTCATCTCAGATATGGTGATATTGTCTCCTTTAAAGATATCCTTGTGAAATTGTCATAACCTGTTCATGGCAAATTTGCTACAATATGCTGCTGCTGCCACTGTTCGCATAACTATGCTCAAGAAAGCAACAATTTGCATAATTACTGCAGCAATAAGCAGTTTAGAAACTATGCAGAGTGGATTTAGCAATAGTATGGGCAAATTGTTGCATTGTGTAACAAATTTACTATTTGATCAATAACCCCCATAAGGCTATAGCGACTGTGACAAGAAGTCAAATATCCTCTAAGAACTGTTATGATGTAATAAATTATGTCAGGTTTTCTTAAATATTTTGCACATTGGTGATTTACATTCAGATTTTAATAGTGTGCTGCTGTAATATATATCAAAACAAATGACTAGAATAAAATAGTTTTGTTAAATGTCAAGGATTGTTCTTTTGAAAAGTGTTCAGAGAATGATTTGTTAACTGCAGGGAAATTATGTGTGATACTGAGAGGACAATAAAAACTGATGACTCATGCAGCGCTATGACAACTACATTAGAAAGTCATATACCCACTGAGAGCTGTAATATTTACAGGGGGACAAGCTGAATGTTAATGTGTTTGGGATAGGTAGAGACTTGTAGCAAGCAGAGTATGCATTGCTGTGTGAATAGCACAATTGATTGAATATTAGTGTATGCATGTCAGCTAGTGTACATCTCCTATTCTGCTGTAAGGAGTTTCCTACTTGACTGTTGGGTATTTCCCTCCCCTAATCCCTCCTACCCCATAACTAAGAATATGTGCTGCTCTCTTGTCACCAGATAAGCACATAAGGATGTGTGTGCTGCCTTTACAGTTTAGTACACATCTGATTAGTGAACTGGGGATGAGCATAAAGCTTGGAGACTGTCCAGAATCCTTCATTCTACAGCTGCCAAGGATATTGATTCATATCTTCAACACTTTTTTTAATTTTACAACTATTATTTGTCTTAATTCATAATTCAATAGCTGCAAGAAGAGACCACTGAAGGCATGGATTTACTAGCAAGTAACCAGCAGGGGGTGCATTTGTATGCTGGAGTGACTATCATTGTGCCAATGAATGAATCCTCAATAGGAACAATGTATGGGGTGAGTACAGTGTAGCAGGACTATTCCCTGCAGTTAACTCAGCTTAGGGACAGTTGTCCAGGGGCTATTGCTACACACAATTATATATAATGTGACACTACGGGTTAAAGGATTTGTGATGCTAAAACAGTGGTTTTATGACACAAAACATTGTATCTCTTAATTATTTAGACATCACAAAGTGAAGGAATGGAAACCCCACTGTAAGTCTTCTCTTATTGCTTTTTGCCTAGTACTTTCAAGTTATGGAAATGTGGATTTCTGTAGAAATTGTATTTTTTTTGTTTTGCATATTAGAGCTTTGCAGTTCATTGCAAAGTAGACAAGTAGATAGAAGCAACAGAGCAGGATCTACAAATTGGGATAATGTTGTGTGAATGAGAGGGAAAGAAAAAGGGGACTATAAGCAGAGACCGAGGCATGAGGAGATGATGGGGAGGGGGAAGGATGCAAGTTGTCACAGGGCAAGGGACAAAGAATAACAGAATGGGAAGGCTGCTGCTATTGACTAGTTCATGTTCTACTCACAGTCATCTGGGCAGTGCAGCAGTATTGTTGTATTCATAGAGAATTATCTCAACAAGCAAAAATCAATGTGGACCTGAGAGTTTTTTCTCTGTTTCTTTGTTACAAAGGATTCAGCCCAATATTCAGCCAGCTTTCATGAGATAACAACAAATAGGCAGGTGTGAAAAGAGGCAAAGGGGAAGTTTGTACTGTGGAGTTTTTGACAATAGAAAATGTATTTGTGCTTAATCTCTTTCCTATTAATTCAGGGTGTTTTGTGTAATGTAAAATGTATTCAGTTTGGAAGCTAGTATGGCTGGCATATAGTAAAGTCCCTAGCAATGTTACACACTCAGAGCACTAATGTTTGCAAAGTACAGCTGTGGTCAGCCTTGTCAGTGAAAATACATTTCTATATATAATGAGTGGTAAAAGCTAAGAGCACACATTTTATTTTATTTAATTCTTACTTGATTTCACCTAACATGCAAGATAAGGTCATCTATTTTACAATTAGATAATAAGTGTAGGGGATGTGTAAGAATTTGGTAAAAGTCCCATAGCCGAGGGCACAGACCACTGCTAGGAAAGAGACACCACAAAGGTAGTTATATCCTATGTACTGATTTGTGCCTGGCAGATAAAGAATTTCCACTTATAACTGGTTCAACAACTTCTGCTACAGAGCTTCACTCTAATACAGGGGAGGGCAAAGTTTTCTTGTATTGGGCTGGTTTAACAATCTTCAACTATATGCAGCGGGTCGGTAACATACCCAACATTGCAAACCCTACCTTTCGCCATACTATGCTGCCCCACAGCACCCCCTATTCTCCATATTTTGCTTCCCCACAATCCCCCTCCAATTCTTTGCTTCCACCACAACGCCCCTCCCAAACTGTGCTGCCCTCATATCCCCCCCTCCCATTCTGTATAACCCCCACAACCCCCATCCCATACTGTGCTGCACCCGAAATCCCGCTATCTTGGTGCCCCCATTTCCTTTTCCCTGTCCCTACCTACCTCTTCCGTGGCCTGGCTCTGTCTCTTGTAGCGCTTAGCACTAGAGCTTTCCTCTCTCCCTCCCCCAGCGCTATTTTACTTCCT
>WMED01026751.1:0-10753 GCA_019650415.1 Pipa parva | reverse complement strand
TTGGGTACAACGGAGTTGACTATATTATAGTTCAGCCCTCTAAAACCATCCTAATTTCTCATGCGGCCACTTGAGAAAATTAATTGCCCACCCCTGCCCTAACCCGTGCTCAGGGCACTTGCTCACTTTCAATCTCCTCCCCCAGTGAAGTAATAACAAAGTTAATTGATATGTACCTCGGTTAAGTATCCTATAGAAGCTTGCATTAATTTAGCTTACAAGAAGGTTAACTTTAGCATAATATGTATTATACTTCTTTAACATAAATCAATCTAGTTTTTTTCTTAAGTTTTTGATTTGTTTAAACAGATAAATTCTGTGCACACATACAGCAGCATCAAGTCAATTTGTCTGCAAATCCCAAAGGATTGCACATTACTGTTCATCAGGCAATATGGTATGCTACTACATATTAAATAATTTAAAATCCCCAAACAATAAACTAGACCCTCCACTAAATTACTGCATGGTATTTCTTATAATCTGTGATTTGGGGGAAGGAGTTATGAAGCACAGCTTTCTTTACACATGATGCATAAACTACACATTCAAAGAAATAATTAACCTCATATGTCTGTACTGATTTGTCATTGATAGATCCCTGATCAAATCAAAATACCACTTCACTGCCAAATGACATGACTTACAATGACTTAACATTGTTATTGTAACATTCTTATGGAACTCACTAGCTAAAAGTTCCAAACTCAGCACAGGCTTAAAAGCTCCCTCTCACACCCTCCAGCTAGCTTCTATATATCATCAGGGTATGGCCTTCTGCTTACTTAAGGGAACAGTTTCAGCATCATGTTATTCCTATAGAAGCAAACAAAGTATTTAAAGAAAACAGGAGTTGGAATAACTGCTTTCATATTATTTTTTTATATATCCAGAATGTGACCAGAATGATACAGAAAAACAATTTAACTACTGTGGTCTTTCATATCTCCTATCATTATCTGATATTGCATGGGTCTATAGTTAATTTTATTCAGTCATACTCTTCAGCAAACTACACAGGCCAAGCAGAGCCAGATCAAGCCAGGGAAGTAATCCGCTAGTGAGCCTATTTTCAGTTATAGACTGTTTATTGTAAGCTCATGCATGCTATCTGAGCCCAACTCTAGGTCATTCTAATGCAAACCGCTAACTTATCAAAAAAGCAATGCCTATGCTATGACCCTCTGGAAAAACCAATACAGAACCCAGCTTTGCACTCTACCTTATTCCTGGTGTCACAACATTATATAGGTTAGGATAAATCAACCACATCAATCTGTGTGGGCAATTATCCCATAGGGCTGAGCACATTTATCATTCTAAGGAACATACTATGGGTAGAGGAACTAGGCCATACCACTGGTAATTAAAACTGGGGTAGATAGTGCTTTAAATATACTACTAGCAAATGATGACAGAAGTGTAGGAGGAAAACAATCATGTAAATGTTGCAATGCAAAGCCTGGAGGAAACAGTACTTGTGCTTTATAACAAAAGACACCTTATAACTGGTGTCATTCTAGTTCCTCAGATTTACTTGGCAGGGCTGGGGAATAAATAAGTGCAAATAAGCATTTATCTGGATGTGGTTCTATAAATGGCTTTGAAATCTGGCAGGTTTTAAATGAAACCTTCCCTGTTCAGTTAAATGCCATGTCCTCTTCATCTAATAAAATCCTCTCCCACTTCCTACAACACAGACATTGTAAGTCCGATTTGTACTTGTTTTCTAGAACACAGTGATAACAATATGAAAAGCTGAAGATCATCCTCTCCACTCGGAGCTACATTATTTTAGTCTCACATGCTCCAGCAGGTGGTAGAATGCCAAAAAGCACCTTCTCAGAGTTTCACAATTGCTCCCACACCGGCTCTGCTCCTGACATCTCTTCGGCAATTTCATGGTACATTTAAAATAAATATTTCTTTTAACAAACAGTTGTTTTCCAGTGAAACTTCTTTTTTTTTTTTTGAGCATCTATCGCTGCAATAAAGGAAAACCTGCCAGCAGAAATAATAAAATGCAGGTATGTCCATGTGACAGAATGATGCAGGAAGCCGTGTGATACAACTCTAAAGCTATATTTAAAGGAGCACATGAAAAGACTCCCCTGCTGGTTTGGTATTCACATTTATAGGAACGTACAGGGTTGCTCATCAACACACGCAATACAAAAAAGCACAGTGCCCTCTACTCTCCTTTTCCAGTGACATTTCTCAGCTAATTCACTGGAAAGGTTGAATAAGCACTAAACCATAGTCTTTAAAGGAACAGTCAGGCCAAATTAAATAAAAACAATACATTTTATTATTTAGGTTTAATTTTTGTACTTTTTGCCAGTTTGATTTATTCAATTAATTTTTTTGTAAAAAAAAAAAGAAGTGTTATACAGTGCTTCTGTGCTGCATTTCCCACTTAAAGCATTCCACTTAAAACCATGTTTGATTTTATAAAAAAAATGTTGTGGAGTTTATTTACCCTTTAATGATGTTATAACAAAATGAAGTGGCATATGGTATCGTTTGTATTTGATTATCATCTATTGTTTTAAAATATATTTCTATGTATATGTAATTAACCCACTTTTTTATATGCCTATGTATGTATTTAAAACCAATTCCATTTATTATGGATTATTGCACAAAGATTTGACTAGTATGTTTTTCACCTTTAAACCTATAGAGGTCACTATTTCACTGTTTGTGTAATACCATACCTATTTTAATTAGACACCTGTTAATGTGATGCCATTAATTGTGTTTAGCATTTAAACTCCCTCACTTATGTATTCTGTATACCTGATGAAGGGTTGTCAATGAGACATTAGGAGCCCCTGATTCACAACTTCAGTCAGGCGAAATAAAACTGGCGAGTGCGACATAATTTGCCTTGTTGAATTTGCTACTCTGACAGATGCCCACGCTTAATAAATATTCAAATTACCTGTGTTTGGGCATGTAAAGTGGTATGAAGTGCTCCGTAAGTCCGCAACTGTCATAAGCTGTCGAAATAGTCACAAATTCACCACATAACAGAGTTTGCTGAATACCCAAAGTTAGCAAAGTTTTTTTTTTTCAGATTAAATAACAAATGCAAAAGGAGGGAATAAGCTGGTGGATTAGGGCAGAAGCATTACATATGTTGATCAATTATATTTTTTTTAAGGTTGACCATACTGTAAATTTTAGACAGTTTACATGTTAATGAGATGATTTTAATATCAAGTAACAGGAAATGTTTTCCGTTTTCCTTTAAATACGAGTATTTTGACATGGCGGGGGGAATCTACAAAGCCTTCTACTAATTTTTCTAAAATCGAAAATTTATAAAGCCCCCCCCCCCCCGACATGTAAAAAAAAAAAAAAAAAATTAGCAATCTGTGCAGTGCTGCTTACTGCATTTTTATTTGTGCCTCATATATTTCAGATGATCCGGGAGTCTTACAATAAAATGCCATTTTTTGTAGCCTTAATTTCATTCTGTAACGCCTGGTATATTGAAAGGAAAAGTTCCAGTTAAACATATGTCGCTTCACATCAACATACTGTCTAACAGATGGATGAGAAAAATTGAAAACAATCTTATGTGGTTCTACATTTTTCATTCTGATTTAGAATGAATTCAATTGTGTGGCAGATTGTTGTGGCAGACGTCATCAGGATGACTGTTACCTACTGTATGTCTGCCCGTCAGATTAGGCAACAGTATGCAGAGTGAGTATGTCTATGTACAGAGGTCTCAGATAAAGCTGTGCATGTTACTATTATGTAAGAAATATGAAGGCTTCTGTTGAAATAACACGTCCATATTGGTTTTTGTTTTAAAAGCTGTTGGTGAGGACCTTGCAGATGCAGAAAACAATGAAGCACAGCATAACATCCTTGTATTTCTTTAGTTGAAATAAACCAGAGTTCTGTAATCTTTAGCATTCCAGGTGTTACAAATTAATATAATCAGGAGAATACTAGAAGACTTGTGTTAAGCACCTGGGCTGAACTGCCCCGCCTTCTACAAATTACTAACTAATTTAATAAACATTGAAAAGGCCCAATTTAGCTTTTCCAAGTTTATTCCCGCGAGATCTCGGAAGTTTGTCGCGGTAAATATTGTGAGATATTTTTTTTTTCGATTGATATACACCAACAGCAAATTTCGATCAAGTTTTTCAATCGTGATTTTTCGATAAAAAGGTAGCCGTACTACTAATGTAACGTATGACTACATTTACATTGAAAAACTCGATCAAAAAGTTTCGGTTGGTAAATATCGATTAAAAATAATTGAGCGGTTTTTACTGCATGAACAGCCGAGATATTCTCGGGACAAACTCGGAAAAGTGAAATCGAGCTTTTCCCAGATTATTAAATTTTGCCCATAATTATAATTTGGCACAAACTGCTTAAATGGGTTAAAAAAAAGTCACAAAAAATGATTTATTGTTAGCATATTTCAATTTATATTTTAACAAGAAAATTGTCCATAGTAATAATAATAATAATAATAAGCAGGAATTGACACATAAAACAGTCCAACATTTGTAGAAATTGGCATAATGTAAATGTGCAGTGCAGGCACTGTATTCTTTAGATGTCTTACATGATTTATTACAAAGTTTATGTATAATGGATAATGTTAATTTTATGTAAAATGCTTTATAAATGATTTGACTGCACATAAAAGCTTAGGGAGTAATAGTGAGTGATTCTGACATTCTCTAACACCTATGAGCAGGTACCCTTAGTGGTATTAATGTAGAAATACCATAATGCTTTTATATCAGAAATATATGGAGGTTATTCAACTAAAGTCCGAATTGTTGCGTATAAGTGTGAATTCGCCAGATAAAGACCGTCGAAATAGGCTGCTACTGTCGCAGTTGCGTCTTGATAATGATAATATTGTCGCAGTTGCGACTTTTTTATGGGAAAATTGTCACAATCTTAACTTGAAAAATTTGTCCCGACTTTACAATGGGGAAATTGTAGCAGATTTGCTATGGGAATCTGTTGTTTGAGAATTCGACAGTCGAATTCGCACCTCAATGAATAACTCCCATAATCTAGAGAGAAAACACATGGAAACCAGTGGAGTGTTTGGCTTCATCCATTTATTTCACAGTTTATAAACTACCCTCCAAAGAACATTGCCTAAGGGTAATATCACATATCCACCGCTTATTCAAAACTCTGTTCCTAACACAGGTGCATAAATATCCCAGGTACATGTAAATATCACTTTACTTTGCCTAGAGAGAGTAGTGATGATAGGAGGGTTGGTCATATTTTGAATTTAACAAGACAATATGTACATAACAATCTTACCATCATGATTGGGATTTCCTAAGGTCCATGGCTCATCTGAGTCAAAATGTGTGTCTCCCCCTATTCCAGGTCCAGGAAAGTAAGCATGTGCCAAAAATCCCCCTTCTCCATCAAAAGGAGAACTGTCTCCATGGAAACCTGATGCAAAAATAATTGTAATGTCAACGTCCCGTTTGCCATTTTCTAATTCACTGTATGGAACTTCTTCAAATGTCAGTGGAGTTACATTCTGCCAGACATCAAAGGCACGTCGAATGGCTTTACGGGTTTCTGAATCTCCTACTTTTGGAGTGACGTTCTTTATGCTAAAATAAAACAAAGGCATTTGTCAGACATGATCACTGATTAATGTCAGCCGTAGAGAGTACAAAAAATGAAAGTTTTTTGCTACCCACTAATAGTTCACACCAGCATTTTATTTTACAAGTTCTACAGAAACATTTATCAAAAACAAATTTAGCACACTATCCTGCGAGTATGTTAACACACAACAGGGATTTATAGGACAACATTCTATAGCCCAAATCAGTAGTCGGGCATATTAGCCACAGATATTAGGGAATAAACAACACAATGTTCTTTCTCTCAGTGGAAGAAACTAAGTAGCAATAACTTATATCTTGGACACCCAACTAGACTAGTCTTAGACTGATCACTCTACTCAAATTATTTCTCAACTAAGCTTTATTAGATAATTCTTAACACAAGAACCAACTTAAACTGATAATCATTATGAAGATAAGAATAGGACATACATTTTCTGCATCTTGTAGATGTAGCCTCCTATCTCCTGAACCTTTCAAGCTGCTTTGGTACAGTACCTTATATTGCCACAAATGGATTACTGACACCATAGTCTATGGGCAAAGGATTTCATAGAGTAGTGCCTCTTATAATTTAGGAAAGTCATCCAAAATAAGTTGGGCAACTCTGCCCCTTTAACAACAAATGCTTCGAAAACCTCCATACGGCAAGGCTGATGATGAATTAGTTAAGTTTTGCACTGCGAAGCTGTAGAAAATAATAATCAGCAGCGTGTATCTATACCATTTAATAGTAAAGGTGTTCGCTGAAAATGAAATGGAAGGTAAAAATCTAAATGCAGATAGGTAAAAGCCTAAATGTAAATGGAGACTATTCTATTTAATTTTGATGATAAGCCAGCATTTCCTTAGTGTTAATATATTTGACTTCAGTGTTAAGATTTATTTGCTAGCTATACCCTGTGCTTCCCAGGTAGTCTATTTTGCTTCAGACCCAAAGTAGTACGTGCCAAGTGGATCAATAGTCTCAAAAGGCTACTGTACATTAAGGCTAGGTTCACACACAGTGTATATGCGCTGCGTATTTTAGAAACGCACATCTAAAAAATAAGTTGCGCATTTCAGTCCGGCTTATTTTCTAGACACGCATTTCTATTGTACCCAACTCAGTGGGAATGTTCCCTCGGCATTCGCTGCTCCTCCTACTTGCCCGCATTTTGTGTGCAGCATATATACGCCAGCAAAAATGTGATGTGAAGCGTTCCAACGTGTGCTCGTGTCATACGCTAGTGTGGCCAGCATCAGGTAAGTCACATAGGTTTTCACAGCGTGGCTTTTTCTTTTAAAGACCGGCGTATATATGCCACACATAAAAACGCCAATGTGAACCTAGCCTTAGGCATGTTCCACAATCTCTTTTCATAAGGTTACCTATTTCTATTTCAATATATGTATGGGAACACACAGAGATATCGTTATGTTTTCCACAGTCATTGTGACCATCTTGAAGAGCAGTGAACATAAATATAACCCAACTAGACTAGAATAATATAAAGGGTGTTGGACACTGTGTCTGTACGTCAATCAATAAAATCAGAATACAATATAGTTGTCATTGATTCTTAAACAAACAGTATTTAAGTTTCTTTATGGAAACTTTATATTGATGGATGGGTTCCTTAATGGGACACTAAAGCCTGAAAATGGTATTTAACCACAACAAGTGTTAAAATGGCAGGTTTAGGCTTACTTATTTTGCAAAATAGTCACAGCTACTGAAGAAGAACCAAGCAATTGGAGAAGAGATTTTCAGCTAATACTCCTTTACTGTAGTCAAGGGCTTAGCTCACTAACTGAGCCCCTTCCTGAAACCAATTAACATTTACTTTCACTTTTTTCAAGAAACTTAGTGCAAAGGCAAGATCCGAGAGACTGTAAAATTGGAGAAAAGCAGTCTTAAACATCTCAGAGTCAAACGCTGCTTTAGTAATCTAAATGCTGCATAAAAGTAACAGCCTGCACAGAGATAACAGGAGGAAAGGCTACGATCGGTTCACAGGTTTTTGTTATTGCTATGATTATTCTACAAAATCAGTAAGTTCAAACCTGTCTTTTTAACACTTATTGTACTTTAAACTATTAGGCCTATAAATATAAAGTACTTTTTATAGGCTTCATTGTTCCTTTAACTGGGGTAAGGGTGTCTAACCTTTACCCCTGGGACTTACTCTTTTTTTCACCCCTGGTGTGTAAGCTGTTGCTACTCTTATTATATTGGCATGTATCTATTTATGCTTTGTTACGTTTGTTTGGAAGTGAAATAGTTCATAAATATTGCAAACAGTTTAGAAAGCATCTTTAATAAGACATTGCATAAATACGATTTAACAGTTTATTGTCAACTTTGTTGAATGTTTACAGCAGGGGTCCCCAAACTTTTTACACCGGGGACCAGCCCACTGCCCCTCAGACTGACGGAGGGCCGGACTTTAAAAAACCCTATGAAAATCCCTATGCACACAGCACATACTGTATCTTATATTAAAGGAGACCAAAAGTTAAAAAATAAAAAAACAAGTGTTAAAATACTTACTTTATACTGAGCTGATTAATTACAGTCACAGCATGAGGCTTCCCCAACACCTCCTGCACAGCGCGCTGGCTGACACAGATGCCATCACGCAGCTCCTTCTTCTCCTTCCCCAGCCTCATACATCATCACGCTCATTGGGGGGAACATTCTCATTGGCCACTGCACTGAACGTGATTATGTTTAAGCCCTGAAACACCCGAGGTATAACAGGGACAATCAACCCGCGCTGTGAAGATGCATCGGGTGCCGGCTAATTACAGAACAGCTCATGCTGTAACTGTAATCAATCGGCTCAAGATAAAGTAAGTATTTTAACACTTGTTTTTTTATTTTTTGACTTTTTAATTCTAATTTAAAGTAAAAAAACAAAACTAAAAACGGGAACAAATACAATATTTAAAATACACTTTGCTGCCTGCCTCACATCCCCCTCTCACGTTGTGCTGCTTTCTCCCACAAACCACCTCCAACACTGTGCTGCCTTCCCCCACAACCCCCTTCCTACACTGTGCTGCTTCCAATTTAACTGCTAGAAGCAACTGAGTATATAGCATAGTAGGAGCAAGACACTGTCCTTTTTTTTCCCCATCTCAAATCATATTTTCACTGACACTTCACAAGCTGACCTATTTTATTTTCTGCCTCCTAATCCTATTAAACATTTTAAGGACACTCCAATTTTTTTTTTTTTTAGCTTATTTCTCCATGTCGTTTTTTTTTTTATGGATTGTAAATCTAATAAAGTTATTCCTGCCTCCGCTCTCAGAGTAACATAAGCGCGCCAGTCATTTATTATGACTGCGAGATTAAAAGCTGCTGCGATAAGTACAGTGTTAGGAAGTTGAGAACGATTCTCATAAATGCAACTGAAATGCATTCAGATCCATGCAAGAAACAAACCATCCTAATTAGTTAATCATGGAACAACGCTCAGGTTCTTGTAAATAATATAAAGCTTACAATTCTCTATGATTTGTTACACCTGAATCTTTTCATTCCAGCTGGTATCAATCAAAGCTAAATGGAAGAACAGCTTTTTTATATTTTTTGACTCACAGTGTGGCATATTGAAATAAATGAATTGCTTCTAGTCAAACATAGATTTTCATTTTCTGCTACCCTTTTTCTCTAGACGTTTCCCATTAGGTTACTACATTAATCTCTTTGTAGTTTGGCTGTGTTTTAGACTTGCTTAAAATCATTATATTAAAGAAACTGAAAGAGAGAGACGTAAGAGATATTTATTAAGCGGTGAATTCTCATCCACAAATACATTTATTCCAGTTTGCGTCAGTTCGAGCATTGCAAAGTGCTTGGGACTGCGCTTAATCAGACTTTAGCATATTCGATCTATGTTGACAATATAAGGGGTTATTCACTAAAGTCTGAAGTACTGCGTATAGGTGTGAATTCGCCAGCTAAAGACAGTCAAAATAGACTGCTATTGTCGCAGTTGTGTCTTTATAATGAAAATATGGTCACAGTCGCAATTTTACAATGGGGAAATTGTCACGGATTTGCTATGGGAATCCACTGTTTGAGGATTCAACAGTCGAATTCGCACCTTAGTGAATAATCTCCAATTATGTGTAATGAGGTGAAATGTAGTGGTCAATGTGGTATGGCAAATTATTAATAAATATTGATAAACTATAGAGGCAATGCTACCATAATTTTATCTATATATATGCAGGACTGTATATTGACATCATACAAGTAACATAATGAGAAAGAGCAATATCATAATTTTGTAGTGGTTTGGTTGCTGTTGGACAGTACCATAAACAGAAGCAAATTATTTTAGAATATTTTTAATGGTAGACAATTCCTACCACATGTTGGCATTTGGTTGCCTGATTTTTGTGGCCATTTGAGAATATTGTCAATAGAATATTATATGACACCCTGTTTCCCCAACATTTAATCAGTTGGTGTATTAATAACATTGCTAAATAGGTGTGCAAAGTGCACAATTTTTGGAAAAAAAAATCAAGCAATTAAGAGATACTTCACACCTTTTTCTATTTAAACCCTATAGTTAGTTATATTTTCTTTAAGCTACTGGTTTTATAGCTAGTATTAAAAAAACTAGCAGTTTACCTTATAGTTTTTCCAGATGCTGCACAACTTACTTGGAAAATACCCACATCCTGGTTTAAGATCAGTCACGTAGAAATGCTCAAGTAGTGTGACGGAGGAGTAATTCTTAATAAATTGTCAAGGATAGATGGCAAAGCCAAGAAACACTGAGTAGCTTTAATCCCAATAGTTTGTAGCCATTTAAATATAGCAGAGAGACATTAGGATCTACAGTATTTCCAGTTCAGTTCCATAGATAATATATTCCAGGAAGGTTACTTAGTGTTGTTCAAAGATGCACTTCTCCCATTTGGCATATAGTCCATTTTCTTGAAAATGCTGGATAACAGTCATACCATGGACACGATGAGATGGAAGGTCAGAAGAAAAGATAAGAATGCCAACAAGGTACACTATGACAAATTTGTAAAGCAAGTCTCTAAAGCAGGGGTCCCCAAACTTTTTACACAGGGGGCCAGTTCACGGTCCCTCAGAC
>WMED01026750.1:0-10469 GCA_019650415.1 Pipa parva | reverse complement strand
GTAATTTAAATACATAAATAGTAAAATGGACTATTGTGTTGTAAGGGAGAGGATTAGCCTGATGATGGAATCAGGGAAGAAGTTCTTTCTCAGTCTGTCAGTTCGAGATTTCAGATATCTATACCGTCTACCAGATGGAAGGAGGGATTAGAGACCATGGTTTGGGTGATGCACATCAGCAATGATGTTATGAGTTCTGGACAGGCAGTGGCTCCTATAGATATCCTCAGTAGATGTCAGTTGGATACCAATGGTTCTTTGCGCTAGTTTGATTACCCTTTGAAGTGCTTTCCTGTCCATGACATTGTAGTTACCATACCAGGCAATAATACAATAGGATAAAATGCTCTCTATGGAGCATCTATAGAAGTCCATTAAAATTTGTGTGCAGACACGTTCTCTCCTGAGACACCTAAGGAGATAAAGTCTAGGATGGGCTTTACTTAGGGACTTAGAGCAGTTTAGAGACCATGTTAAGTTGCTGGTTAGATGTATACCTAGAAATTTGAAGTTGTTAACCCTGTACACTACCGTATTATTGATCAGGACTGAGGAGTGCTTGAACACATGGTCTCTTTTCCTAAAGTCTATGATCATCTCCTTTGTTTTTTGGCATTCAGCGAGAACGAAGTAACACCACACTAGGTCACAGAATATGTACCTCATCCATGTAAGATGTTACATCATTACCTTTGATGAGGCCGATGAAAGTTATATCATTGGCAAATTTGATGATGCGTTTAGAGTTGTGTATGGCAACACAGTTATGGGTGAAGAGTGAATAGAAGAAGGGACTAAAAATGCATCCTTGGGGGACACCAGTACTAAGACTGATCACAGAAGAGACAGAATTGTCTACTGTCCGTCAGGAAGTCAAGAGTCCAGCTCCACATAAAGGAGTCAAAGCAAAGTTGTTCTAATTTTTGGATAAGCTGAGGTGGCACAACGGTATTAAATGTGGAGCTAAAATCAATAAACAGCATCCTGACAGGAGAGTCCTTCTCCTCAAGGTGTGTGAGGACTGAGTGCAAGGATGTGGTTAAGGCATCTTCTGTTGATCTATTTTTCCTGTATGCAAATTGAAAGGGGTCAATAGAGGCAGGAAGGGTTGATTTCAGATGAGTTAGCACTAGTCTCTCTAGACACTTGGCGATTAGAGAGGTCAGTGCGATTGGCCTGAAATCGTTTGGTACTTTAGTGGAGACTATCAGACTAAATAATGCACTGAACACAGTGCTTTGTGTGAGATCTCAGAAGTTTCAATCGATATTTACTGACAGAAATTTTTTGATGGAAAGGTAGCCATACTACTAATGTAAAGTATACTGCTAATCAGTGGCGATTGCTCTAAGACTGCAAGAGAAGCTCAGCTTCCCCTAAAACGTAAAAAATAAGTGATCAAATATATACTGTTGTGTGTACATATCATTGACTAAATATGCATTACAATGTGCTCAACTTTTGTTCACAATCAGCTTCTTATCACTGGTAACGACGCAGCTTTCCTATTCCTGCAGCTTCACAGTTCTTTAAACAGTGTGGACGCTTAGCGTCCACAGAGTTCAATAGCGAAGCAAAAAGTGCAGCGAAATGAGACGAGCCATTGGATAAATGCTGGGCTTTGTCCCACCCATCGGACACTCAGCGTCTATGGGGGTCTATGGAGCAGTGGGCTGGCCCGGACGCTCAGCTTCTGCATGATGATTGGATGATCTGTCTGAGGCTGAATCCCTTTTTGATTGACAGTGAAATGAGCGAATCGGCGATCTTGTAGTGTAGTGTAGTGAAGTCCCTGGGAAAAGACGCCTTGTTGGTACGACAGGGTCACAGATCATTTTCTTGAAAAGGAACGGAGGGTAGAATGTAAGTATAAATAAACCGACACATTTTGTGATGTGGCCGAAATTGAGCTTCCCCTCCTTGAAAGACCAGCATCCGCCACTGCTACTAATGTAAAGTACGGCTACCTTTCCATCGAAAAACTAGATTGAAAAATTTCTGTCAGAAAATATCTATCGAAAAAGATCTTACGATATTTACTGCAAGAAACTTCCGAGATCTCGCGGTTATAAACTTGGAAAAGCAAAATCGGGCTTTTCTGAGTTTATTAAATTTCACCCATCATGGTGTTAAACAAACCTCACCCAATCCTATTTTTTTCAGTGGTGCTTTTAGGCAATTCACATTCAGTGTGTCCAAAAGCTCAATTTTTAAAACTAAATATTATTCCTAAACATAATTTAGAGTTTTGTAAAGAAGAGATTTCTCTAAAATGCATCCGAGTGCTTTATGTTTTTGGTCTTACTGTCCTTTTAAAAGGAAGGTGATTTGACAGCATGCATTACATTATGGCTTTTTTGCACATACAAGGCTTTGCATAGTATTTGGCCACTTCCTGCTTCTTTTTCCCCACTACTAAATGTTATGAATCATTTGGCAAGGAAAGGGAAAACTCTGGAGCATTTAGGAGTTGTTGAATTAGCCTATGTTTGATGTGAGTTTAATGTGTTAATGAAGTTTCTGTCTGATATTTAACAGTCATCAATCCACATACACAGGAGCTGTGGGAGCCATGCAAGGGATATCAGGAAAGTGAACAACACAAATTTAACACCTCTGTCAGAAGCCTCCTGGGACACAATGACTATTGATTAGCGAGAAAAGAAAAAAACCCCGACAAGAAATCAGTTTCACGGCAGGAGGTAAAGTGAAGATCTGAAAGTTACATTGTGTTATAAGACTATTGTCTGACAAAGTACTAACTTGATTTGGGAGGGTGGAGACCTGTTTATGTATAATAGTAGTTTTTACAGTCAGGAAAGGCACACACAGAACTACAAACTCAAACTTTCAACATTTAGAAACTGCTGCAAAATATTGAATGATTTCTTTCTGTAGTTTGCTGAAAGTATTTTAAAATATGGGCCTTCACCCCGTTGCTAGAAGCTGTAGTTCAATGGCAGTGGGAAAGCCATAAATCACTTTAATAGGGTGGCCCCTTTGAATTTGGCATAGTTCAGGCCTTCAACTTTCAAGCCACACAAGTAGACAGTCCACAGAAAAAAAGCAGGGGTTGGACTACTGAATTCACTTTTTAAACCTCGAATTGGGCAGCCAACAATTACAGATTCTTGCAGCAAATATATATTAAACATGGTACATAAATGTATTTTTATTCTAGGCTGAGGATCGTCAGATGAATACTGATCTAGCAGCAGCAGTACATTTTGTGTACTGCTACTACATCGATCAGATAAATATGGTTTACCACAATAGTTCCCCTTTAAATAGATAAAACCCCGCCTAGTCAATGTTTCCTATGGAACTTTAATATAAATACACATTTTAATAAGTGCCCCTGAATACACAATTTTGCCTGCAGAGACCACAAACCAATAACAATCTGGAATTCAACTTTCAAAATAATATTTTCAAAATACCAGCACACAAATAAATACTGTGCTAATCCAAATAGCAAGGCTCATTCTCTGGCGTTACTAGCCCTTTAAGACATGGGAACATTTACTCATCTAGTAGTTTGAATTATCCCCGCTGCCTTTACATAAAAAGAAATTAATCCTGTGTCTTCAAAACAATGGTATGCTGCCCTCGTAAATTCCAGCACTAGAACCAGGCATCAGAATACTAACAATTTTTATTTAGCGGCTCCAGAACCACATGACTAGTTTTCATGCACAATTAATTTTCCCCTCATCAAGATATTCAGAACAATATAGTCTCAATATAACAACATCAAGATAGAAATAAAAAATATACAAGATGTTCCAAACAATATAATCTCAAATAATCTATTATGGGCAACTATCCGCACCCACTAGGAGACCTGATGAAAGTGTTACCTGTTGCACAGTTAGATAATGGAACCTGTTCCAACTCACTCACAGAGTAGAGAAGTGCTATCTCTCATTTCACATCTGCTATAGGCTATCACATGGGCCTGTCTAGGTGGGGCCTGAATATAAAAACTCTGCTACAGGTGTTACCTGGCAAATGTGATGCTCATGAGAGCTGCAGTTGCAGTATATAAACAGATTAAAGTTGTATTTGGGATTTACACCTTGCTTTTGAACAATGAGGAAACACCTTAAGAGAGATATGGGGGGGTTATTCACTAAAGTCCAAATTGTTGCGTATAGGTGCGAATTCGCCAGATAAAGACAGTCGCAATAGGCTGATACTGTCGCAGTCACGTCTTTACAATGAGAATACTGTCGTGACTTTATTATGGGAAAATTGTTGCGACTTTATAATGGGGAAATTGTAGCAGATCTGCTATGGGAATCTGCTGTTTGCGAATTCGCCAGTTGAATTCACACCTTAGTGAATAACCCCTTAGTTTAGCTCACCAGGGGATCCTCTGGAAGGCTGGCATGGACCCAGAAACATGATGGGCCTTAATTAAATAATGGGTTTGGTCTATCTTATTTATTATAGTATTTTTTTTGTTTGTTACAAAAAGTAGGTGTAATAATTCTATTGTCTATATTGTTGCATGCAAAACAGACAAAATCAGTAAGAGTGCATTTACTTGTGGTTAACAAAAGCTGGTACTATCTTTGGTTATGGCGCAGAAAATGTTGCCATAAAAAAGAAAATAAATGGTTGTGAATTGTTCTCTGAATTTGTTTTTTAAATAACTTTTAGCTATACTGGCAATTTAATTATTTTCCCTTTATTGTATGTTGGTGTGTGTATATAAATTATATTTTTGCAATGGGCTATATAAAGCCATACATGCGTGCAAGGCTCTACACAAAGGAGTTTTGGCCAGCATTAAGTATATTTTCACAGTTCTTCTAGTGTTAAGGGTAATGTTGGCATGTATGTAACTTTTATGACATTTTGTCTTGGGGTGAAAAAAGGGATATACCGTATATATTTTTAAAAAATGCTTTTTACATTTGAAAATGCAATAAAAGCAGTAGGGCTTATGAGGCCTAAACTGCAATGAAAACTATGTGACTTAGGTTTTCCTACATAGGTTTGTTGAACACCAAAAACAGCTCCTACATAGGATAGCAAACATCAGACTGCAGTGGGATTCATGACAGCTTAGGACCGTCAGGTGTTGTTCACCCATTGTGCCACTTTTAGCTGGCTAGTTTCTCATCTGTTCTTCCACCTGCTGGTTCTCCTCTCCACCATCAGTGTCCCAATTCCCAGCATGCAACACCTGCTCCCTTAATTGTCAGTAAATAAACTATTTTTCCTGGCTGTCCTGCCTTCTAGTGTACCACCTCATATACCCACTCATAAAGATGTCCTTATGTACCTTTAAATATATTAACTCTTTATCAAACAGCTCATCTGTCGTATTCAGCAAAACTGATTTACCATATGTTATGTTAGATATGGTGTCCATTGCAATTTTTGCAGGTAGAAGCCCAAGATGCTTTGGTCTGATGCTGCATGGAACTCTTCTGTTTAGCAATGAGGAAATATTTAACCACTCAGGCCATTACATTTTCAGTTTAATGCAGGCGAAAATGTAAGGGTTTGCTCAGTAAAATAGAAGGCTTAAGGTGACTGTAACATTTCAGTGTCTATGTAAGGTAACAGCATAATATTTCTCTAAATATTATATTTAAAATATTGCTTTTACAAAACATGTTATATTAAGAGAGGACTGCAGATAATAATGTACACAAATAGTAAGAAAATAAAACAACTCCTGGGGGGGGGGTCTTTCAAATTTGAGAGCCTTAGAGGACTGACTGCCTTTTTTTGCCTAATGGAAAAGCCAACACTGGGAAATAGTTGGAGAGTATGAAGAGAGGGTTTGAATGGCAAGGAGGCATTATAACAATAAAAATAGAGCCTTAGCTGCAGTTTATAATGGGGAAATGGTTGTAGGTAAGGATTACAGAGGATGGTCTTCATTGGTATGGTGGTTACTGACCAAGGTGTTGAAATATACACATTTGCAACAAGGTCTACATATATATATTTTTGGTACACGATACCTGCATATTGTGTCCTGGTTTATGACTAGTAAGGATTACTTATGCCAATGGAAGTCGTCAATGTATATTACTCTGGAATACTAGGTCAATTATGCAGAAGAGCAGTGTGTGTGTGTGTGTATATACAGTATATATATATATACACACACACATATACATGGAAGCAAGAGTGGTTCTATGTGACAGTGGGGCCCTGTTTCATTTTTATCAGAAGGTCAAGTATACAAGCTGACCATCACATAAGCTATGCATTTGTTCAAGTATTATAACGCCACTGGGGTACAATGAAGTTATAGAGCAGTGAGGATGAACCTTTTCGGTACCGAGAGCTGAAAAGGGACTTCACTCCCCATCGCCTTTTCCCTGGACTGCGGGAGCTGTTGAGTGACATCATCGTGCTTGTGTCTGGGAAGAGCTCTCGGGAGTATATCCTATCGGCGAGTGAGTGTTCCTGCAGTGTAGGCCATAGATCCGACCTGACAACTATCAGGTCGGGTCTGTGGCCTGCACTGGAGGAGCGCTCACTCACTGGGGGGATAGACGACAACAGCGCACGTGCCTTAGGTTCACCACTGCTGTTATAGAATGTATATAGGCATAATTAACTTATGGAAGAATTTTCCTGCTCACCACAAGAGAAACTGGTTATACAGCCTTAGAACTATCGTTGGCTATTTAGTTTGAAAGCTCTGCAGCACAGGGTCCAACAAACTAACTCTTGTGTCAACCACAACCCGGCACTTAAAATGATGTATCCTTGTGATATTTTACTTGTTTTGTGTAATGCACTTTTTCCCTTGTGTGCATCATATTTGTATTGCTAAATTGTACAGCGCTGCGTAAATTTGTGGCACTATATAGATAAAATTATACATACATAGGCTACTAGGGGGCAAATTTCCAGTGCCGTTAAAATTCACACAGAAAAGCTAGGGGAAGAAGGTGATAATATATGTGACTGAAAAAAAACCTGCTCTGTTTAAGCTTGCCTAATTGTAACCTTGCTCCAACTGCATGAATCAAATCTGCATGCACTCAAGCAAGGAAACTTTGACTGTTTTGGGATTATTAATTGTGAATTGTAGTTCTTCCATGAGGTATTGTGTGTTCTACTGTTTATACCTATGCAGCAATAGAAAGAATTGTGTGAGAATTCCATAAGAAGTGGTTCTAGAGTTTTGCTGTTGCAATAAAATGGTTGATTAAGGAGAATTGTTTATTTTGTTTAACACAAAGCCAGTAAACCTGTTTGGGAGTTGTTAGTCTCCCATGTAGTTTTCCTGTATGTTTTTATAAATTTTTGATACAAAAACCTGCAAAATGTGGTGTGAAAATATGACACTGAATTATAGGAAAACAACTGGTATTTCTAAAACAGTATGCGTTTGACCAAAGCACATTTTGCTTGTTGCACGTTAATCCTTTCTACAGGTCTCGCTAATGCTGTGATATGGATAGCTGTACATTAAAGTGCATACTAAAATTTAAAATAATTCCTTTAGAAATTGTGTCTCTGTGTGGGCGATAGTTGATGAATACAGAGGGAACTGATCTACACATGACCAGCTTACAGAAAACATGACACCCTCCAACAAACACTCAGTTATAAAATATAACTCTGTATGCATATTTAAATGGTTATTACTGGTTAGTTTTTCTCTTTTCACTGCCCAATGGTGGACACCATTTAAAGTGACAATAGGCATTAATATGCCTGCAGTTTGGGTTGCGGCATTCAAGATAGTTTTGACTAACTAAGGCCCTAATTCTCCATAGTGCGAAGTGAGCTGCGAAGCGTTCGGCTCACTTCGCAAATGGTATTATGCGCCCGCTGATGTCCTGCACGCGCGGACATCAGCGGGCGCATTAAAGGGATTCCAGTCCCGGCGAAGAGACTCGAGTGCTCTTGCCGGGAGGGGAATCCCTTTAATGCGCATGCTTATGTCCGCGCACAGGACATCAGCATGCGCATAACACCATGAGCAGAACACCATGAGCTGAACGCTTCGCGGCTCACTTCGCACTATGGTGAATTAGGGCCTAAATTAGCAACAAATAAGGAATGTTTCTCACTCTTCGGATGTTTGGGGTGTCTCTGACATGCAGGATCAATTGTGTTTCCACTGAATCAGCAGTGTTATAAATGTAATCCTTGGAAACTTGAGTGGATCAAGTATTTTTGATTCTGTCTTGTGTCAGATTCTTAATAGTTTTTCTGAACCACTTGTTAGGTAGGTACAGCTGGGTTCACATGGCAAATTTTTCTTTTTTTTTTTTTTTTAAAGTGCATGGCAAAAAAAAAAAAATCACTGGCGCAATCACATTGGCAAATCTTATGCCATAAAAAAAAAAAAAAAAAGCATGCACAACTTCGTATTGTCTTCTCACTATCTCAGCGCTTTTCCCTAATGTGTGACCACTATTGTTCCATTCCTATTGCTACTTAGGCTGTTGAATTTTTTGCTTTGTGTTTTACCTCCTAGTGCATATTCCTCTTTATGAAATGCAATCTGATGGTTATAAAAAAAAAAAAAACAGTAACCAATGCTTTGATGTAGTTTTCTTTAACCATAATTAAATGACGTGCTCAACTGACAACTTTCCTATTAAAAAACCAATATCTTTTTCAACAATAGAACAATAGTTTAGTATTCAAAGAAATGCAAAAATACATTTTTATCATTTTATTAAAAAATTGGTGTACCACCTCTTGTGATTTGTTTTTTTTTTTTTTCAATTTAAAAGTCTGTATTTTATTTTACAAACTTCACATTCAGTATAAAAAAAACAAACAAACAAAAAAAAAAAAACAACTTGTAAGAAGTCCAGAGCCATTTGGATACTGCATCAAATCTGATCTCTGACCCACCTAACCAAGTGAGTCACATGAGAAAGTGCTATTCCCAGAATCAATGCAAAACTCATTGTACTCAGCAGAGAAATAAACCAACTATTCCATCTGTTCTTGCAGCAAAACCTGTTACTGGAGAGTATTAAATACCATTGATGAAATGATACAGTGTTTTTTTCTGTGCCTTTAACCTCAGATATGATATGGCTACAAACAGAATAAAAAAAACCCATGTGATTGCCACACATTGTGGCCATATACTGGTAGCTGGAAAGCAATCCACATGCTGAGAGCTGTAACATGCAAGCAATAGAGTGCAGCCTTTTCTGGTGCCAGATGGAAAAATAGAAGCATTGTGCTGTCTTTAAATGTCCATATAATCATCATCTTCATCTGTGTCACTCTCTAGGGAGGACTCCTGGCTTGAAGTGTCCAGGATTTCAAGGGCAGGCTGGCACAATGTCTCCTTCTTCACATTGGCAGCAGACTGTGAAGATAGGATGGCAGACTACAAGAAAATAAAGAGGGAATCAGTTGTTACATATACTGAGGTGGAAAACAAAAAAACCTAAATATAACTTTTCAAGCAGCTCCAACAACCCAAATGAACAGCCAGATGTCTTACGGACCTCCTCCTTCCCAACTGCAGCATGGCTACTCTAATGCATTCAACCTTGATGACAGGTTCACACTGGCATATTTATGTTAGCGCGTATATGCTGCAATTGGGGAAAAAAATGCGCGCCATGAATCCCTATGCCACTTACCTGTTCCGACCACACTAGCGCTAAACACAAGTGCAGGAATGCTTGTTACCGTGTATTTGACGAGTGTACGGACACAATGAATGTGGCCAGATAGGAGGAGCTGCGAATGCCGAGGGAACATTCACACTGTGTTGGGTAATTACAATAGAAAAACGCATCTCAAAGAAATGCTGGTCTGAATTTACCGATGTATTTTCGGAACGCGCTTTTCTAAAAGCACAATGCATAAATATGCCAGTGTGAACCTGGCCTTTTCAGTAACAAAACAACACCTACCTTGAGTTTCTGTTTGGTTTCCTCAGAGATGCTGCCCTTTGGCGACAGAAGGGTTGGAGTTGGGGGTGTAACTGTGATCTCTGGAGGAAATTTGGTAACACTGGAAGAAGGAATAAAGAGCTTTGGCACATGGGGTGGGACACGGGCTTTATTGCGAGCACTATCTCCTTTGCTGGATTGGATGCTTCCATCTGTCGAAGGCCTGGAGCTGCATGCTGGGAGTAAGTGTAAAATGTCACATGCAACAAAATACAAACTCTACACATAGTGCTGGATTTACATCTCAGGATATTAAAGGAACAAAATACTGTACTTTTGTGAACAAAAATTCTGAGGAGGAAGCGCAAAAATGTGCACTATAGTGCTTTATCCTTAAAAAATGATATGATAGTCAAAAGTAAAATAGCACCACTACAACCCGATGTGCAGATGTGCGTAATGGAAAATAATTGTGACAACACCCAATACTAGTGTAAAAACAGGTCACACAGGTGATCTCTATATGCTCACCAGAAATCTGCAAATTCTGCACCTTAAGTAACACCAATTGTTATAGGATCACTGTTGCAGACATCAAACTCGACAACACCA
>WMED01026749.1:0-10754 GCA_019650415.1 Pipa parva | reverse complement strand
CGACTGGATACCCGTTTATTGGGAAAGATTTGCAGCAGCAAGTGAGTGATTCCCTACATACTGCAAATACTTTTCTTTCCATACATGGATTTGAGTGTTGTATTAATTGCTAGTTGTATACTGAGATAGTCATCGATATTTATTTGTTTTACAGCCATATATGTGCGGCTCCCTCAGCCCTTTTGAATCCGGAGCCGCTGACGTCACATAGGTGACGTCAGTGGCTCTGGATTGGCTAGCAATCCGGACTTGCGGTGACGTCAGCAGCTCCTGATTGGCTAGGAACCCGGAAGTGCTGAGAAAGCTTTCTCTCTACAGCACTTGTCAGCAGACTGTAATGAGCGGTGCTTGCACCGCTCCTACAGTGAAAGAGCCAGATATAACCATCAAAAGAGCCATATCTGGCTCAAGAGCCATAGGTTGCCGACCCATGCTATAAATTATCTCCTAAAAGTGTCTCAGGCTGTTAAAATGTATCTTTTTTGTGTCATAATTAAAAGGCAAAAATACCACATACATAAAATGAGGAGGGAGGAAAATGAGGTGGAGAACTATATCAACTGAAATCAAACCAAAATCTAGGTGTACCCTGTTCTACCTAGAAAGAAATTAAGGTAAGTGTTGGCTCCTCACACCCCGCTATTACCCACCCTATTGGATACTGCCCAGCTAATCTAGGTATTCCCTGATTAACTTAGAAAAGAATAAAGGTTAAAGGGGAACTATAGTCAGATTAAATCTTTACAAAAGCAGTACTATACCCTTTGTGATAAGTGTTCCTCCCCAGTAGTTGTTTCATGTAATGCAGAATGATTGAGTAGGCAGCACTGATAAACTCCTGCACCAGGAAATGTGTGTGTGTGTGACAAGTACTGGCCATTTTTCCATAAAAAAGTACCCTCCCCCAGAATTTTTTGCCCTGCTTACTACTTAACCCCTACCACAAGTTATCTTATGGTCTGTAATCTCCTGCATTTTAGGAATGTAAACAATGAGGCCAAAAGGTCAGCGCACTGCTTAACCCAGCGGTTCTCAACCTGTGGGCTGCAAGGCCATCCCATTGGGGTCGAGAACTGCTCCGGCACCCGGAAACTCCTGCAGGAACCCTTCTTATAAGGGTTCCTGTGGGTGATGTCGGCCTAAAATGTCACCACGTGACGCGCGATGTGATGACGTTTCGGCCAAACATCACCACGTGACGTGCGTACGTGATGATGTTCGTCCGAAACTTCATCACGCGCGGCGCAGTGACATCAGCTGGGGTCGCGGTCTCATAAAGGTTGAGAACCACTGGCTTAACCAATTGCAGTCAGGCAGATTTTTCTTCTTGTGCAGAACAGAAAGGAGAGAGAGAGGAAAAGTCAGCTCAGCAAAACTAATTAAGGGAACAAACAGCAAGTATTATTTATTCCCTAAATGTTTTTTTTAACTATTTGTGTCAGCAATTGACTTAGTATATAACGGCATTTTGTGTGTATGTGTGCAGTTGTATCAGCACTACAGTACCTCTTTAAGATACAGATTAAATTGCCTCAGCCAGGTGTCAAACTGAGATTGAAAAATGCAAACGAAAGGGTGCCAAAAAATAGCAGGCCAATTCATTTATTATATTATCACTCACAAAGGTAATAAACTAAAAATGGCTATACAGTAAATGACTGTTACAAAAGTCATTTACCAGTGACAATTAGGCAGAGGAAGTGGCATATTGTATGCACTATGTGATAGCCATAAAACTAGAATTCTAAGACATTTATTTAGATAAAAGCCCTTGGACAAAAAAGCTTACCAAATGTAATGGACAGGGAATTTCAATGATTATTTGCTTGTTAAGTCATCACATCGACATCATCATACTGAGATGTCAGATACAACTGATGTAAATCCATGTACCCTCTAAGGCAGGGCAGAAAAAAAGGAAGGTATAAGAACCAGTAAAACAAAACAGTTTATATTTATGTTAAGCTTTCTAGATAATAGTCAAGTCTTGTATACAGTGTATTTTTGAAGACCTGATTAGTTGGTACCAATTTCCTTTAAAAATAATATCAATTTGAAGGTCATAGTTGCTGATGTGCTTCTGTGTCTATGGATAATTCCTTAGCTACAGCCTCACTCTGAATATCTTTATGCCTTTCTCTGACACTATCTTTAAAAGGAAAAGATTATGGGGCTTATTCATCGAAGTGAGAATTTTAGCTGTTTAAGTGAATTTTCATCACTTTAGGTTGTTACGCTCCAAGCGCCTTATTGACTAAAGGCCGAATAGTCGCATATAGTTATGAATTCAAATTAGACTGCCACTTTCTCATGTTTGCCAACTAAGCAAAAGCTGCAATGGGGCGAATACGCATCTAATTCTGGGAGCTATGATAGTTGCAATATTTACAAAGGAGCGAATTCAAGTAGGGGGTACTGGTCTGATTTCACCCATTTGATTTGGTCAGAGTGGTGAATTGAGGGGCTGATCGAAGGGCTCAGGTGTGGCGTAAGGTGGCTATTTCTTCAAAAGTGACAATAGTGACTACAACTAAGCGACAACATGAACTATAGGGACAAGCTGACAGAAATAGATGTATGATTCACTTATATACAATTAGGCTTATGATGAGGATGACATCACTGCGCATCCCATAGATGCAATGGTGTCACCCCCTGATTTGCCACTTCAATCGAGTGAAGTAAAACTGTCAAATACGATAAGATACACCTTTTCAAATTCGCTACTGTAACATATGCTTAATGGATAGGCTAATTGCTAATAATAAGCTAATTGAATTCTCCACATGACAGAGTTTACTGAATCCCCAAATATGGTGAAGTGGTGAATAAATATGAACTCACCCCTTGACGTGAGAATTCAGCCTTTCACGAATAAGCCCTTAAGCCAGCAATGTCACAAGAAGAAATTTTATCATTATATTTTTAATGGGAGACAAAGCTTCCAACATAATTCCCCATAGACATGCAGAAAACCTGCATGTGTGCATTTTTTTTTATCCATCAGCTGGGAATTGTCTAACACAGAAATCAACGTAAACAAAAAGATCTTCTTTCCTCAAAGACTTCCATTGAAATCAATGTACTTTTAACAAGAACACAAAAATGAAGCCTTCTCATATAAATGGCAATATTTATCCTACAGGTATGGATAATTACATTTCATAAAACATTCAGAATAAAGAAAACAGTAAGATTGATAATAATATGCTTTATACTGCTCATAAACAATCCTTACAAACAAAATCAAAATCCCAAAAGTCTTACTGCTGCATAAAAACTACTGTAACCTCGCCTTTGACTATTAATTATGGTATTTGTATGTAAAACAACCAATTATTAAAAACTGTACAGCGCAGTTAACAGATGTATAAGAAGCGATATAAAATTCTTTAAAAAGAAAAAAAGAGGATAATATCTCTTTAAACCACCATGGCGTGTTGCGTTTAAGATAGAGCGATATGTGATGCTTCCTCTCATTGATCTTATGCATATGCCTCAGAGGTGAAATCCAGTGCTACAGTGTGTGGGACAAGCACACCCCTAGGAGTACTTGAACTGTCACAAGGATGTACAGTTCCTACGTACATGTTTCCCTACAATGGGAGATGTTTGAGATTTAGAAAAAGAATCCATGATTGCTCTAGATGGATTTGTTATAGAGAACAGTAAAGAGTACAGTAGTGTGTCTAGTCTTGTCCTGGAAGCAGAACATGTATTCAGTCTAGTGATATAAGTAGATTGGTATTTCCTCTCGCTAGCGGTGCTTTGATTTAATGCCCTAGTACAATGGATGTCAATGTCCCAATGCTGCCACATGCTGAATCATACAATTCATTTTTTTTTTTACTTCTCCTGCTTGTATGTTGCTAAATAAGCCTTTATTTTTGCCAGGACATTTGGAAATGGCTTCTGTCTATTGTTTGGAATGGTCATGGAATAGGCAACCCTAATCTAACTGCTGCCTCTAAAGATGAACACACATTACAATCTGATTGGCCTATCTGATTTAGTTTTAAAGATTTTTATTGAATTGGTTGACAACTGTGTTATTTGTGGAGGCGTGGGACAATTATTAATCAAACAAAATACAATCTTATAGTATTGGAACTGACCAACAAAAATAGATATTGAGGTTGGCCAATCCTGTCCATCTGCGTGTGTGTTGGGTGACTGGACAATATCTAGAAACAGAAACTACTTCCATTGGTGGTGGCATTTCAGTCAAACTGATTTTCCTACTCAATAGGACTGCATTTCATTTGTCCATCCATTTCTGTGTCTAAACTGCATAAAATCAAATCAACCAATTCAATCAAAAGAGCTTCAGCAATTTTAGTCTCACTGACTGCAGGTGTCTCTGTCCTCTGCCCAATCTGCCTGGCCAATCTGGCATTAAATAATATTCTGGGTGCCACATCAAGCAGGCACATCAATAATATTTTTTTTTTATTAAAAGAATGGCGGATGCCATGTTTTTATCCCATCACTCCTTTAACGTAACAATCCATTGAATTTGGTAAGTTGTATGCACTTATGCACAGCAGTCAACAATAATTCACAGAATTGGTGTCATCATGGGCTTTTGTTTTTGGGGATGCAACTTTCTTCTTAGTCAAGACAAGACACATCTGTTTTTGACCTTGTAAATGTTGTAAACCCAAACACCAATGGTTATAACTGCCTGACAAAAGAGGCTAATAGTCGTGAGGTCTGTTGTTACTGAGCTATCCTAAACCAGCCCTTGATTTTAAGGATGAGGTCACGGGAAAAGGACACAGCGGTCTATACATGGTAATATCAGCTACCTTGGTACTGGACTTACAGTGTCAAGAACATGGCGGCCTTATGTCAAAACTCCAGCAGTTGTTTCATTTTAATGGATATTTAGAAAGAGAACAAGCAGGCAGATGGGTTAATGGTATACCATAGCACGAATGCCCGCTGGCCTAACATAATGCCATTTCCAGGCATCCCTTATGTGCCAATCAGAGCTAAGTAGCTGATTTTCTTCCCTTGCTGCGACCTGTCACGCACGTGAGCAAATACTAAAGCTGAACCATGGCATATTGGATTGTTTCATTTCAAACATTTGCAAGATGAGGAAAATGTACAAGCCTGTCAGATTTGCTTGGCCCATTGAGCCTGCTTAATTATCCCACCACCTGCAAGACATTTCTTGTGTCTGTATCAACTCATCAGGATTCCCCTTATCTGCCCCCTTGCCTGGTAAAGCTATTAAATGGGAACTGCTGATCAATGAGCAGAAAGACAAGAACCAACATTAATATTCCAACACCCCCCCCCCCCCCCCCCCCCCCCCCAGCTTTTTACAACACATCCCCCCTCCCCCCCTTTATTCTGCTAATGCATTATGTGTGACAAATGCTCCCTTTCCTACACCCCCCATTTATACCCGTGGGATATCTGAAAGGCACAATCATACCTCTTCTTCTTTCCGGCAGTGCGAAGGGCACAATTGCTGAATGTTAATATGCTGTCAGTTAGGGAATGTATCAAAGGTGCATCCACAGGGTTTCCGGTAGAAGCAAGGATAGTACTGAATTCCCTTCCCCCCACTGCATACTGCAGTTTCCCTCCTCCCCCATGCACTAAGCTGTAGTCACACTGCCTGGAGCAGGCTTACAGTGTGTGCTGTTAATTGGTGGCTGGTTCCTTTTTTCACTAGACAACACATGTAGCACTCAACACTAACCATCACACAAAACCACAGCGACCTTCAAGCAGGCAGATGATAATGATGTGTGGTTTTTGATGCAGCTATGGAATACATTTGGTAATATTCCATTTGTTGCCTTATTGCAACCAATGATACAATTCAATTACCTCCATGGTATCAGATCATGCAATATATATATATATATATATTTTTTGATATCGTCCAAGTAAAAGATAATCGACGCCCTGCTATGGACAATCCCTTACCTACTATTTATGACTTAAAAAAAAATTATAATAACTATTTGGATCCATAGTATAAAACGATAGAGAGATACATCGTCCGCGTGGCCCTCTTAGAAAGTGATATTTCTCTCGTAAAAAAAAAAAACCTTTTCACTTTTTCTGATGAAATCCTACGGCCTGAAAATGAAATCCAACTCATTTTTAGATATACCTTCGTTGAAGATTTGTGTTTGGAAATGACCCTTGCAACAACACTAAAAATGCGCTTTATATCCAGTTACTTTTTTCAGTTTAGGATAAATATATAAATACATAAATGTGGCATGCAAATCAACACATTGCTCAGATGGAAATAAATCTCATGTTGAATAGGGAATTATAGTATGATGAAGGAAGAGAACATCTGTGGCTTATACTAATCACACAGTTGGGCTGTTTTCTGGGATGAATTTAAGACTGCTGTCTCTGTGTAATTTGGATTAAGGCCATTAGAACCATGTATAATATCTCCAAAGCAGAACTTAATCCTGTTCTTATAAATGTGTTATATTGCACCACTGGGAAAAGACTTCAACACCACTAATTATCCCCTAATATTATGCCCTGAAAAACTATTTCCTTGAACCAAGAAGGAAGAAGACTATAATGCACTATTGGGATGAACAATATTTGTCTCTTCAGTTGGTTCAAAACTGCTTCTCCTAGTGTTCCCTTGTCAGCTTTGCTGAGAGTTATAGTTCTGTTAAAACTTGAGAAATAAAGGTTTGATTTCTTTACTGTAGTCAGAATGTCATCCGTTGCACAGCTATTAATTTTCCACCCATAGTGCCTCATTAACAAATGGCTGAATTCACTTTTCTGCATTTTGAATTGCATTCCCAAATATATACACAAATTCACTCCTCTTTATTGACTTAGCAGCAAATAGACAGCAGCAGATATGTAGTGTGGCGTAGTCAGTCTGTTAAAAGTAGGATGAGAAGTCATGTGGAGTGAGGTGAATTTGGCCAGTGAACAGAGTGACATCAGTTTCACACTATCCCAATTTCTGTGAATATTCTATTTCTATGCCACCTTGTTCCTATGTCATGTCATTTAGTCGCAGTTGCCATTTTCACTTTTAAATGCCACCCCAGAACCCTGCCATCAACCCCCTAGTTCACCAGTCTGATGTGGCAAAGTCAAACAAGTGAATTTGGAGCAGTACACCTAGTGGCATTCAATCCTTTGATACATGCTGCAGCTTAGTCAATAGTAAAAGTACTTTTGCACGTGCACGCAAAGTGATGCGAAGAGCCCCTAAGTTCACAACTAGTATATTCAACCAAAATGGTAGCGTACTCGCCACATCACAGAGTCAAAAGCAAATATGGGAAAGTAGCAAATAGACACAAATTCAGAGCTATAAGTGGTTATTTGGCCTTTATTCAATGATGCCCATAATTTCTGTGCATGTTTCAGTAGAGTCCTGAAATGGAACCTGCCCTGCTTCCAACCAAGATCCATTCATACCAGGTGATTAAAAGTAACCCATATTCCAGTGACACCCTCAAACCTGCAGAACAATTGGACAGGGCATTCTGAGAAAAGGCATGGTGACTTCAGACCAGTGATAAACTTACTCATTAATAGAAACATTGTGGTCTCAAGCCTCTTTACTGTCTGCTTAATGAAAGGTTTGAATGTGGTAAGTGCACTAATATAGGATGAGGGAAAGTAGACGTTGACTCAGGAAAGCCTAGGTTTAATTTCTATGTCAGTTTGTTTAGAAGATGTTTAAAGCCACAGTTAGTCACCAACCATCTTGTTGTTACTAATTTCCTGCCTTCAGGCCTTGACAATATGCTCGTTTAATACATTATGTTACACTTCTGGCATAATGATGAACTTCTAAAGGTGAGTTGAACCCAAATGCTAAAGCTGGTTTCTATCTTTGACTGTGCTACTGAACAGTATTCGGTCCTTTGATTTCCAGTGTACTGACCCTTGGCTTTGAACCTGTTCTCAGGAACGCCATCTTTTGAGACTTGCCAGTTATCTTTTATATGGTTGTATAGTGTTGAATGCACAGGTGAAGTGCTAGTATTTTTTTATGCTTTTCAGATAATTTTTGCAACACTATAAAACAATAAACTAATACTTCATGAATACCAGTATTTTCCGTTCTTGTTTTCACTGACTATTGACACACCACATTCCTAGCTGACAGAGGAATGTTATCTGTGTAAAGGCAACATTCCTTCTTCACTGTGTTTGCTTGCTACATTTTATATACTTCCTCTTGCAGGATTGATCCTAGAGCAGGGGTCTGCAATCCATGACTTTTGAGCCAGAAGTGGCTCTTTTGATGGCTGCATCTGGCTCTTTGACTGTAACGAACGGTACTCACATGCAAGCACTGCTTGTTGCAGTCTGACGCCTAATTGCCTGCAAGCACTGTAGACAAAGCTCTCTCAGCACTTTTGGGTTGCTAGCCAACCTGGAGCCTCTGACGTCACCGCATTTCCGGGTTGTTAGCCAACCCGGAGCCGCTGATGCCACTTATGTGACGTCACATATGATGTCAGCAGCTCCGGATTCAAAAGGGCTGACCAGAGCCACACATACAGTATATGGCTCTTTCAGCCAAAAAGGTTGCCGACCTCTGTCCTAGAGGGTAATAATACTAGTGTTTATAAAAAAAGGCTTATCCATTTGCTTGTTATTGCTCGTAATTCCCCATGTGCATTCTCTCTTTAACTAGCAATTGCCTTTAGGTACTCTACAAGTGTACAGAGTAGATATTAAAAGTTGTTTGGGGAGTACATAGGAGGAATGAAAATCTCATTGTGTTTACAGTCTTCTATAAAAAAAAATTAAAAACAAAGTGTTCATATGCAATTTAATATTATTTTTGCTACTGTGGCATCAGGAAGACATATCAGAAAGTTTGAAGTAGAACAAAATTTTAGCTTAATTCCTTATTAAATCAATAGGTCTGATAAGATAACAACACATTAATACTTTAAAACGCTGAGATCTGCCTCACTATGTCATGAACTCCTGCATCGCATTGTTCCCTATCAATACAGGGCATCCATTTTGCTGTTTCAGACATGCCCCCTCCCACTCTCTAACACTCACAAACTAGGGTCTGTGACACAGGTCTTCATAGAGCTGAGTGTCTCAGAGAGGGAGTGGGCATGTCTAAATCAGCAAAATGGATGCCTTCTACTATTAGGGATCAACGCAATGCAGGAGCTCATTATTTTTTAATGGGAAGTCACACATCAGGAATTGATTAAAATTGTTCTGTGTTTCAGTTTTCTTGTACATTAGCATTATGAAGTCAGTGATGTATTCTCTTTTGATATATGTCATTACAATATACAGTATTGTATGCATTGTAGCTGATCCTGGAATTGTTCCAGGATTGGATTAATTCCATTTTGCTTTTTAATATTCTGATCTGTTTGAGATCAGTTGTAAGGCTTTGGCCAGACGTATCTCTAGATCATGAATTTTGAAGCTTTATTGATGAATCTTGGATGGTACAGACATTTTCCCTTAAACGTCATAATGCAAATTTGAATTGCAGCGCATTTCACATGCTAGGCACTCAGAATATACTGGGGCTTATTCGTCAAAGTGAAAATTCGATACAATACGCCTTTTCAGATTCTCTACTGCAACAGACCTGAAACTTGATAAATAGATGACTTACCCGTGCACACGCATGCAAAGTGATGCGAAGCTCGCAACTGTATAGTTTGCTGAATATGTGAAGGTCGGTTAGAAAGAAATGTGAATTCTGACCTGTATGTGACTGTTTGGACTTTCATACATAAGCTCCACAATGTTCTACAACTAATATTTTTTAATACTTAAACAGTTCAAAGGAATACCAATATATTTGTTTTTTCAAACAGAAAAATGAATGTCCCATCTATAATTCCATACAATAACTGTATAACACTGTGGGGGTTATTCTAAAGTCTGTATTGTTGCGTAAAGGTGTGAATTTGCCAGCTAATGACAGTCCCACACTACCCAATAGATGGCTATTGTCTCGGTCGCGACTTCATTATGGGAATATTGTTGCAGTCAAGGCTTTACTATTTTCGCAACCACGGATTTACTATGGGAATCCGCTATTTAGTAAATAAGGAACAGAGAATCAGGGCGTAGCCACCTGAAGCTACAAGAATTCACTCTGACAGTCGAATTCTTACTTTTGTCAATAATGATGAGAATTCACTTTGACAGTAGAATTCTCATTTTAGTCAATAACCCCCTGAATATTTACAGAAGTTGGCAGTTTTAATGCTGTTAGGTAAAAGGCAGTTTCATGAGCTGTTATACATTTACTAAAGTCCCATACTGTATCCATTTAGTGGCTTTGATTGATACTGATTGGATGGATAGTGTGACAGGTGTTTGATATTGTTCAAATGACCCAATTCTCATCTGGCTCAGTTTACTCAATGGTCATTATTAATAACATCTCTGCTGTTTTCATTCTTAGAACTAATTAAGTGTTAATCTAAATAAATAAATAAATAACAGA
Source organism: Pipa parva (assembly GCA_019650415.1). Classification (NCBI taxonomy): domain Eukaryota; kingdom Metazoa; phylum Chordata; class Amphibia; order Anura; family Pipidae; genus Pipa; species Pipa parva. The sequence continues at coordinate 283 of WMED01026749.1, read as the reverse complement.
AATCTATTTCTACTGCCAAGACCATGCAATCTGCACATTTACAGCATCCCTGCACTTAAGGGGTTATTGACTAGTTTCGTAAAAGTATGAATTCACATCTATTCTCCATTTCACCATGTTCTCTTATTGAGCAAACTCTGCAATGTGGCGAATATGCGACCAATTCGGGCGACTACGATAGTTGTAATCTTACAGAACTCTGTGCATCATTTTGCATGTGTGTACACAGTGCCGGCTCTGCCATTAGGCAGAGTAGGCAAATGCTAGGGGCGCTGCCTGCCCA
>WMED01026748.1:0-10754 GCA_019650415.1 Pipa parva | reverse complement strand
TTTGAATCATCAAGCCATTGTGTATTTTTTTGCGCTTCCAATTTTGTTTTTGTTTTTTATTATATAAATAGATAAACCAATCAAAAATATTGTTGAACAGTTGTAAAATAATATATTTCTAAATATGATCTTTCATTAAAAATGTTGCACTAAGCTTTCCCCTACCAAAGAACAAAGTAAATTCCCCACATTCTATTAAATCCATCACATAACTGCTGAAAGTTTCTCATGGCAATATGGATATTTGATTGTTAGACAGATAAAGGAAACCTAACCAATGATTGATAATAGTTGAATAACCTATCCGGACATAAACTCTGTTACCAACTGCTCATACAAGCTTCTACATCCTGTTTCAATTAGACTTGCAATGCAGTTGGTAACCATGCATTGCATTCACTCCTTCACACCATATGACAAATTATAACTCCCTGGATTTCTGACAGTTTTCTTATCATGAATGTTGTCCATACTTACCAGGGTAAAAGAACTAGACTAGGCTAAAACCTGTATAACTCTAACTTTCCCCCACTTGTCATTATTTCCAGTTTGAAACCAGGATGTGCATAATTTAATATAGTAAAGTACTATGTCACGTTTTAGTCTCCAGTATTGTTGATGCAGAATAGTTGTATAAATCATAATTACAAGAACAATTTATTTTTTATATTTATTTTAATGGCAGACAATTTCTAGCTTATGTTGGCATTGGTTGCCAAATTTTTGAGGCCTTTGGGGTAACAGGAACCTGGTTATAAACCCATTAATTCACCACTTCCATTAAGTGAAGACAAGACTGTGTATTTAAAGTGGCACTAATGAAGATGACAGGGAATAGAAAGTAAGATCACTAACAAATAACTATTAAGGTAGGTTCACACTAGCTGATCTTCTGCTGGGCTTTTTTATATTAGGCTCATTATTTTCTATGGTGCAAAACACAATAGCTATTCTGGATTATCCCACAGGAAACAATGGAGACCATTTTTCCAGCTCAACTGAAAAATAGCTAGTAGGACGACTCTTGCCTTAGCAGTCTGTTGCACAGGCTCGTCAAAACTGTCACTAGAAGAGTTTAAATACTCTTCAAGAGATAATGGATAGCTGCAAAATTGGCTAATGAATCTTTTCCATACAAAGTATCACCTTACCACTAACAAGGAAGAATGTGACAATGAAGAGTTTAACTGGTAGCAAAGCGCTTCAGAAGTATAAAGATCTGGTGCTTCAAGGCTGCTGCTCTAAATTGGTAAGCCCAAGAGCTGGGTATATAACCCTGTTAGACTGTTTGTGATCTCTCTGAAAAAGACAAAAAAAAAAAAAACCAGAGGCATGCTCTATTTACCATTTCTGGATTATTGTTTCTCTATTAATTAGTTTATGTTATTCAGAACTAAACATCTCATTTGTTTTTTTCAGATGTCACTTTGCCCTCTCCTTCTACAAAACCCTGGAAAATGGTACTTGGGAGAGGATACTACTTTAATAATTGGGCGAAATTTATTAAACTTGGAAAACCGCTCTCGGTCTTTCCAAGTTTATCCTGCGAGATCTCACGGTTTTCAAGCTAGATTACCATGCAAGTTTTTTGATTTGTTGATCTCAATTTTTAAAAAAAAATTTTGACAGAAAGGTAGGCATAAAAACTCGCACGGTAATCTCATGGGAACACCGCGAGATCTCACATGATAAACTCGGAAAGACCAAAAGTGGTCTTTCCAAATTTAATACATTTTGCCCTAATTAGAGTGCAATTATCTTAATGCTGTGAAATATTTTACAGAACTGAAAAATCATGACAATTTTTTTCAAGATTAAGGTAAAATGCCTTCCGTGAATTCATTTGTAATTTCCAAATTAAAGAATTAGATAAATTGTATACTTTGAAACAACTCATTTTTGGAGCAGCTGGTTTGCTATCATAAGCAGCAGAAACAGATGAAATCATTCTTATATGTTGAGGGTACAGGTGCATTTCTAAAAATATTTCTATACATAAACACAAATCAATGTTTGACAAGCAGATGGTTAATGAAGACCAGCAAGAAAACTTCTGTAATTCACATTAATGACTATGGTAATGAGCTTGCTCTTGAAACAGAATCTTAGAATGATACACGGTGCTTCAGAAAGCAGTAGGATTATTACATAAAAACATCATAATTTGCTTTGGAAGATAGCACGAGATTTCATCATCTTGTCTTTGAATGAAAGAAGATGTAACATTAAAAGTAGGTGGTAATCTGAAATCAGGGTGCATTTGTTAGAAAACCCATGGCATTTTTCATTTAAACAATAGAACTGTTTCAAAGACAGCATATTTCAAAGTTTTACTGAATATATAATAATGCCTCTCATTTTTATGTAAATAATACTCTTTATCATTTGCTAAGCTTTATTTGCCATGATGAAAATAGATGTAAAGTAGATATCTCTGCAGAAGCATTCTGAAAATAAAAAGTAAGCATTGATAAACCAGTCTCTAGCAAATCACAGCAGCTGCAGAAAGCCATGTTTATTATTCCTTTACTCTCTACTACAGAGAAACAGATTATTTTGCTTAGTCTCTTTGGAACCATGCAGGGGGCAGCCATTTTGGATTGTCTTTGCCACTGCTGACCTTGTATGTATATGTATGTGTGTTTTTAATTATGAAGTGCCACTAGGTTAAGCACAACCCAACAATACAGTTATAATACAGACAAGGGAAGGTGCATAACAAAGAACAAGTGAAGTAAATTACAAGCATATAATCAAGAAAATACATCACTCTAAGTGCCAGGACATGACTGAAACAAGTGGATGAAGGTCCCTGCCCCATAGAGCTTACAATCCAAATTGTAGGAAGACTTACATAAACAGATAGGAGGGTAACAAGTGCAGTAGCATAAAGTGTCAGTTCATTAGCCTAAGAAAATAAATACAAAATAGAATAAATAGTTATTTCAATATGGACATGAAAACCAGTGCTAGTGCTCCAAGAGGTTAGATTTAAATTTAGTTTTGAAGATATTGATGGATTGCTCTTGACGGAGGTAGAGGTTTATAGAATTCCAAAGATAAGGGGCAGCAAGAGAGAAGGGTTTAAGATGAGAATGGGCAATCTTAGTGAGGAGTTCCTGAAGAAGGATGCCTTGTGAAGAGTGGATTTGATGGCTAGGCATATGTGAGAAAACAAAGGAAGAGATGTAGGGAGGGGAAACAGAGTGAAGTGTCTGACTGTCAAAAGTAGGACACTGTAAATAATACTTTTTTTAACTGGGAGCCAAGGAGCACACAGGAGTTGAGACAGAGACTTCTGGGGAGAGAGAGTTTATATGGTTATGACTGGCTAGTTCTTGAGGATGTTTAGTAGCTAAAGGCAAGAGAGAGAGATAGGACAGTAGTTAGAGAGGCATTGAAGGTCCAGTGTAGCTTTTTTGAGGATGGGCTTGACACAGGCCTGTTTAAATAAAAAGTAACATTCCAGAGGACAGGGAAAAGTTGAATGGGTGCATTAGGGCTTTATACAAGGACAGAAGAGCAGTGCTTTAGTAGAAAAGAAGGCATAGGGACAAGCAAGGAGGTTGTAACAGTAGAGGAAGAGGGAAGTTGAGAAACTTCAGACTGGGTAGCAGGAAGAAAGGAATACAGAAACTCATGGGGAGTTTTATCAAGTAGTAACTCTGTGTTATCTGGAGGAATAGTTATGTTTTTGGATACTATCTACTTTGCTTTTGAAGAATATTACAAAGTCTTGGGGGAGTGAAGAGGGGTTAGTGTATCTTGGGGGGGTGGAATAGAATGGTGTTGAAAGTAGCGAATAGGAGATGGGATTAGATTTGTTTTTGTTTATGAGAGTGCTGTAATAGGTTTGTTTGGCTTGGGAGAGAGAGGAGTTTCGGCATGAAAGGAGAAACTTGTAATGCAGAAAAAAAGCACGTGAATGAGATTTTCTCTACAGACGTTCTGCTCAACGCATGCAGGATCTAATAAATCTGGTTTCTGCATTTAGCCAGGGGTGAGGATTGTAGATGCAAGAAAGTTAAGGTCACAGGGGGGAAAATGAATCAATAACAGTAGATAGGATAGGGTTATAGGAAGTAAAAAAAGCATCAAGGTCAAAAGAGGAGACAAATGTGGAGAGGCTTGAGCAGCGGGCAGAGGAGAAAGCCTGTGGGTTGACAGCATGTGTGTTGCGACTAAAGGCTTTAGGGGTTTGCGGAGGTGGAAGAGGAGAGTGAGAGATTGAAAGGTTTACAAGGTGGTGATCAGAAAAAAAGGGAAGGGATAAATATTAAAAACTGAGAGAGAGGCATTTTTAGTAAAAGCCAAATGTAAATAATGGCCATCTTTGTGGGTGCTAGAGTTGGTCCATTGTTGAAGATCAAATGAATAGGTTAGATGGAGAAGGTGTGAAGGCCAGGAAAGAGAGGGGTCATCAATATGGCAGTTTAAGTCCCCCATAATTAGTGCAGGACTATCATTAGATAGAAATAGGAGAACCAGGACTCAAAGGCAGTAAGTGAGGAGGCAGAGGGTAGTCTGTATACAACAGCAACATGCAAAGTTATTGGATAGAAAAGTTGGACAGCATGAACCTCATAGGAAGAAAAAGAGAAGCAAGGAGGGATTCTGAGGAGTTTGAAGTGACAGCGGGAGGACTGGAGAATCCAACTCCCATGGAACGCAGTGTGGGAGAAGGAGAGCTCTCCATGAGTCAATGAAGCCTCATTAACAGCATCATGAGGGGAGAGCCAGGTTTCTGTTAGCTCTAGGAGGTGACGTGAGATGGATCAAAACAGATAATGAATTAATGTGGCTTTAATATTGTTTTGAAAACTGGTGGTGTCAGTAGTTCAGGTAGTAAGTTATAATCTTCAGTTGTTCTCAAAACTTGGCAGTTTAATTGCAAATGTTTCATCATCAAACAAGATGAGCTCTTCAGTGCATGGTAGTAATATGCTGTTTCGTGAATGCTTGTGTTTATATAGGCTCTATGTATAACTGTGCTGGTAGCTGATTGGTTGATGAATCTTTGAGACTTCAGTTTATATGGATATGACTGGCTTGTTCTTGAGAATGTATCAAATTGATAAATTGTGTATCTCTTCTCAAGTCTTTCACTCACATAGGTACATATACTTTGTCTAAATCTATATGTCCGTTTACTGATCCACTTGATGAATACCAAGTCTAGAAATTCCCTAACCTGTTTGGTCTTAGCCTGAGTAAGTACTTTAATGTTGTCAAGACCAAACATGTGTCCTTCTTGATCTTGATGAATTGACATTAAGGAGAATCTGTCATGTCTTTTGATAGCCAGCAAGTGTTCATGAAGTCATGTAGAAAGTTTTCTTCCTGTTTGTCCAATGTAATGTTTCTCACAATCATGACATTGTATCCTGTATATAATGTTTCTCTTTTCGTTCATTTCAATTTTATCATTTGTTTTATCATTTGGTCTTGATAGTAGCTGTTGTACAATAGTGGTTGGTTTGAATGGGAATGTATGTGGGAAGAGGTCTTAAACTGTGAGTGTCTGGATAAGGAGGGAGGTGAACTATTCTGCATGAAAGAGAAGAGTGTAAACATACTGTACAGTATATGATCAGTAAAAGCACAACCTATCTTACTCCCTAATAATGAATGAGCAAGCAATATATAATTTGAATCTATTTTATTAGGAGGTTAGCAGAGGGTATCATGGTGGATAGTTCTTCCTATGGTGCAATCCTGGCCTGAAAAAAACTGTAAAGGATATTCTTGTTGGATTCAAAAACATGTTTAATCAGAATTTATAGGAAAGCATGTCCAGTACTTTTAACTTTTAACAAATTAAACAGCAAAAATATCCTGTTGCTAGAGCTACTATTCATCTCAAATGCTTTTCTTTCATAAGCCACAAGTATCTTCCCACCCATGGCAGATAAAGCTATGGCTGCATGGTCTGATCTACACTTAGGGGTGTTGTGCTTCCAATCTCCTCCTAAATTACAAACAGGTCACTACTTAATGGTGGAAGAATTACATTATTAGATTGCATCAATGTGTGCCAACATGGACACTGCACAAACACCCTATCAGAATTATTATAAAGACTGCTCTATTAAACAATATCAACATAATCTCTTTTCTTATAATTTGGTAGGAAATAAGTTCATCTATGAAATTTAGATTGTTAAATAAAATAGAAGCTGGACCTTCCTGGTTTGTTTATTATTTAGTTCCCCCTTTCAGTCTGATTATTTTGTTTCCTTATTATTAACCCTTTTTTCTTTAAATGAATATAACTGAACAGCTCCAGAATGAAATAGACCATGACTCCCTTTTGAATACTGTGAACTTTTGTGCAATTTTGAAGCTCCATCTCTAAAGTCTCTGCTAACTCATCTGTTTTTATGTTTACTCTACCTACTCTTCTATAAATGCAGTTAGTTAGCAAAATAGCATACTAGCATACTAATAGTATTAGCTCAAGCCCAGAGACCCCTTTCATGACATCATTTGGCAGATATTTTAATACATTACAGATTATTTTGCTTTTTTAAAGCAGAGGTAACTGATAATAACCCATGCTTCTTTCTATATAAGCTTGATAAGAAAAGTCTGCAATGTAACTGGTGAAATGAAAGCAAAGTATTTATTCAATCTTGCATAGTACAGTTGGCAAATGAAAGGATCACACAAATTATATCTAGTTTGTAATTAATACATAACTATAGAAATAATTTATTTCTTCCAACAGCCAGCTGTACTTTGTGCTAAAGACAGACAAATGCAAGTCACATGTTTGTACTTTCAAATCTTCACAAAACAAAGATCAGCATATGTTACAAAAGCTACTTTATTTACTATGCTCTGCACAGTTCTCTTGAAGGGGCAATATGATACACCAGCTATTAAATCTGTTTTCCTCTTCAATCATAGTTAGAAGCTTTGCAAAATAGCTTTCACTTTTTTTTTTTTTTTTGCCCTACTCCATCTTTTGGTGAAATTTGAAATAAAAAAAATCTAGCTGTTAAGAATCAACATTTGTTTGAGTGTTTCCATAAACAAAGATTGTGGTGAATCTTTATTTCCCTACACAAAGATTGCAACCAAGTAACAACAGGAAATAGGGATGTGATGACATAGAAAAGGAATGTTTCATTCACTTAATACATTAATACAATTAGGGGCACTTTGTAAGGATGACGTCACTGCACTTCATTGGTGGAATTCACATCACCATGCATCAGTCCACATCCTACTACTGTTCAACTGACTATGCTGCACTATGCAATAAATCATGTCTGACTCTGTTTGCTTCTTGTGAAAGGGAATCTTCTGCTTAAGAATAAGGAGCAGCAAATTCACAACTACGCGAGTGCAGCGATTTCAAGTGACGCAAATAAACTTTGAAAGTCAAATGTGTTCTTTCATGAATAAGCCACTAAATCTCTTTGCTCTTTAATTTAATGAGCTAGTACAACATTGACACCTCATTGACTAAAGGTAGAATTAGACTGTTGAATTCTCAAATAGCGGATTCCTATAGAAAACAATATTCCCAAAGTAAAGTAGCAACCGTGACAATATTCCCATAATGAAATTGCAACTGCGATAGTAGCAGACTATTGCGACTGTCTTTAGCTAGTGAATTCAAATTTTTATGGAACAATTCGGACTTTAGCCAATAACCCCCTCTTCATCTGTGTTAAAATAAGCAGTAAAATGTTATTTTTTTTCTAATATCTGAAGAAAGGAAAATGGAATTTTTCAAGCATCTCCCGAAACACCTAATTATGTTATGGGAATATTTGCACCAATTAAAATTGTGAAAACAGCAGTTTAAACTTTACAAAAAATTATACATATGAATATACTTTCAGGGGTTAATTATGAGAGAGTAAAATCATATCCCCTAAGTCAGCGGTTCTCAACCTGGGGGTCGCGAGGCCATCCCACTGGGGTCAAGAATCGCACCGCCTCCCGGAAGCACCCGCAGGAACCCTTCTTATAAGGGTTCCTGCGGGTGACGACGGCAGTAAACGTCATCACGTGACGCGCGGCGTGATGACGTTTCGGCCGAAACGTCATCACACTGCGCGGCGACGTCAGAGGGGGGTCGCGGTCTCAACAAGGTTGAGAACCGCTGCCCTAAGTCAATTTGCAACACTATAATAATTGGGGCACATTTACTAAAGTCAAATATGTGTATACTGTATATATATATATATATATATATATATATATATATATATATATATATATTTTTTTTTTTTTTTTAAATAATTTTAATTTTTATCAGCTTTATAAAAGTGGATACAGAAAAAAGAATAAAAACTATTTTATGCAGAAGACAATGAACATTTTACAATCAAATGTAGCAGATATACGTATGCACTTAGATGAACAGTGCGATGATGTGCCTTATATATTGAATTTCAAGTGCTTATATTGTATTTTCTAAGATTGTCTAATTATTCACAGTTTCTTAATAAACATATATGAATAAAACAACTTGTGTATTTGTTTTCTTAAGTAGGTTCTTTGTCAATTTTTGATTAGAGGACACAGTTTTAGTTTTTTAGCTATATTCAGTTGTTTATCATACAACCTTGCTTCCCCTCTTTTTCTCATTTAATTATTTGTTTATTTTTCTCTCCTCTCTCTTCTTCCCAAATAGTTCTGGTTACTCTTAGTATTTAACCTTATTACATTCCATGTTTACTGTATTGTATTCTGTAATTGTTGACAAATATAGTTATGGTCTAACTTTGTGTCTGGCTGTTTTGATTCTCTAAGTATTGTCTCCAGGGTGACCACATAAACTTGTTCTCATATGTCCTGTCAGTTATGTGTGCCTTGATCTTGTTCATGGTATATATCCATTGGACTTTTTGGATTAGTGTTTTTTTGTGTGGTAGGTTTAGTTTTTTTCCATAATGCGGCAAGGAGGGTTCTAGCTGCTGTGAGGATGTGTGATGCCAATCTATGTTCGGATTTAATATTTAGTGCTGTTATTTGTGTGCCCAGCGGAAATGTCTGTGGGTTTATGGTTATTTGTGTCTTAATTAGGATTTTGGCTATCATTAGCCAATATTGTTGGACTATCTCGCAGTTCCACCAGACATGGAAAAATGTGCCTCTTTGGTTGCAGTCTCTAAAGCAGTGTGAAAGATTCTCGTTCTTCCATATCCTTGCCAATCTTTCGGGAGTGTAATACCAGTGATATAGAATTTTGTATGCCATTTGTCTTTTGACTGCACAAACTGATGATTTATGTGCTTCTTCCCATATTTTGTGCCATGTTTCCTCTGAGAGTTCTAGGTTTAGGTCTGCCTGCCATTTTAACATATATGTTTCTGGTATTTCTGTTTTTTCTTGGAAAGTATTCAAGTAGGTTATAGATATTATGTGTGTTGTGGAAGTTGTGTTGAAGCAGAGTTTTTCGAAGTATGTTTGGGGGATGAGGTTTTAGGCAGTAGTCTCTAATTTGTAAGTATTGATGAAAGTTTTGTTTGGCCAGATCATATTTCTCCTGTAGTTCAGAGAATGTAATTATTATAAATGACTCTGTGGGAGAAAGCGCAGAAAAAAATTCGCACAATAGTGCATTACCATATAAAGATTTGTATTTAGGAAAGATAAAGCAATCCACCTCCAGGTGAATACAAGTGTCTAATAACACTCCTATTTAGGGAACTCTCACCAAATCAAAACTAATATCACGTATGTAATTGGTGACCAATTACATACGTGATATTCGTTTTGATTTGGTGAGAGTTTGTTTTTTCCCAATTCCACGTACTTCACTGTTATCATCACTATATTTCATTTGTATTGGTGGTTGCTTTATCTTTCCTAAATACAAATCTTTATATGGTAATGCACTATTGTGCGAATTTTTTTCTGCGCTTTCTCCCACAGAGTCATTTATTTCTTGTTTGAAGAGGAATATGAAAAAGCCTTATTGAGAAAGCTGCATATATTTTGGACATTTTATTTTCCTGATTTTTTCATTTATTTATTTACATCGATATTTACTTGTTTATACTTTATATTTTGTTTAGCGCTGTATCACATTTTTTGTGTTTAATGTAATTATTATGTTGTTTTTATAGAGTTGATATATAGAGGTTAGTCCTTTATTAATCCATTTTGAGAAGTTTTTTGGGTCGCAGCCTGGTGGGAATTTTTTGTTTATAACTATAATTTGATATTTGGATAATGTGGGGTTGAAATTTTAAACCCTCATTCACCATAGTGCGAAGTGAGCCGTGAAGCATTCGCCTCACATCGCACTTGTCGTTATGCGCATGCTGATGTCCTGCGCGCGGACATCAGCATGTGCATTAAAGGGATTCCCCTCCCGGCGAGAGCACTCGAGTGTCACCATTTTGTAGCATTTAGGTTGCCAATATTGAATAGAAACATAAATTCCAACAATTGCTTTAACATTTATATCAGTGGCATATAATGCAGGCAAGGATATTTTGAAGACTTTTTACTAAAATGTTGCCACAACAAATTGTCACTTCCACACAAGATGACTACCCTATTTTTCGTCAACGTTAAGTGGTGCATATATATATATATATATATACACACACACACACACATATACACACACACACACATACACATACACAGTATGTGGCCAATGTAATAAAGCAAATTGTGAGAGAATGTGCCACATCTTAGAAAAATATAATCTTTGTGGAATATGCAAAGTTGACAAAGTCTCTTTTTGTGGCAAACTCATACATTTACAAGAAAACTGACACTTT
>WMED01026744.1:0-10754 GCA_019650415.1 Pipa parva | reverse complement strand
CTGTGCGAGCAGAGGCGAAGGATCGGAGGGCAAGTTCGGACTATGCTGAATTACCCCCTATATATTAAGGAAATCTCCAACACCAGGGCATACTCCAACTGGATAGAGTAAAGACATTGCATGGCTAGTTAAATTATAAAACTTAAACTAAACTATTTACAAAAACTGTGTTTTGATATTCCAACGACAGTAAATCAGAAAATTGCTTATTTTGGTATACATATTGATATAAAGGAAAATTGCATTAGCGTTTGCTTTTCCTTTAAAGCATTTCATTGCATGTAACGTAGAACAGCAATTATATCCCGTTTATTTTATTTTTTTAAACCGCATAAGAAAAAAACTCTCTTTGTTCTTTAGTTTACCTTTAAGAGAGCCAGATGTCTACTCCCAGCAAATGACAAAAATAGTGAATTGAAAAACTCTGAAGTTGTGCTGAGCATTAAAATAAACGGGAGGAAAAACAACACCTGGTTATATTTCAGCTGCTAATATTTCCCTTTTTAAAGTGATGTAGGGAAATAGGTTTAACTTGAGAAGGTCCTTCTCAGTTATGTCTGTTTTTTTTTTTTAAGCAGTCCGGACTTGGTATGTCACAAAAGTTTGTCGAGATTTATGGCCGATCGCACAACCTTGATTTCTCCAATAAATGTTTCTCGTTTATACCCCTGTGGGCCCTTTGCCGTGTAAAACTTTCCCACCGCCAGGTTGGCAATGACTAGTCTATTCATTAGGTAATCTAATGTTAATGTTATAAAACTCTAATTAGATCTCCCGGGAAAGCAATGACTTTGAAACCTGCTAGTTAAACTTTTCATTTCGCTTTAGGCGAAGCATACACACTTAGCTCTTATATGTTCCTTTAGCAGGTTGTCCTGTGTGCTAAAACGCTCGTTTACGCTGGTGACTTTGTAGCGGCTGATCACGAGCAGTAAAACTGCTGCTACAGTTTGAAGGAAAATTTCTGTTTGCATTAGTTGCAGTCTGAGCGCTTCTTAGTAGCTGCAACTGTACTCATAACCTCGCGCAGCGTTAAAACAATGTTAGATGTTCATTGCACCTGAAGCTGATTAAACAGTCAAAATGCAACTGGACTTCCAGGTTTAAAGTGGAAACCTTCCTAAGGGAGAATAGAATAACCATGTGTAACTATTTATGAATATATTTTAATAATATAATATTAATATATAAAAGATTACAGCCAGACCTTCCACGTGTAACATTCCTGGGGGGGCAGTCACAATTTGATGGCTTCACCCCACATTCTGGCACTTCCCACCTCTGTCCTGCAGGCGATAAGCACACAATGCAGCCCTTGTGTTACCTGTAGCATGCGCTCACAACTTCCACCTACACCACTGACAGCCCACACTGGAGGTAATACAGCACCTGCAGCATGCGCTCCTTGTCTATTTAACAGGATCTGGTATAAGGAGGAGGCTTCATGGTATAGAAAGGGGGTGGGGGCGGCAAAGAATGGTCTCCCCCTGAAATAAATGTAAAAGCAAAAGCTGATGAACAGATACAATGCACAGTCCAATCAGATGCAAGTAAACGGACCTACAGTGTCAGTGGCGTAGTACTAACTCATACCCCCAAGTTTCCAGGGGGAACAGTAGAACAGCACTGACCCCCAGGTAGTGATGTCACCATCTACTGTCTTCTGATGTACACTGATGACATCATTAGTGACATCACCAAACACACCACCCACTTTCTTCTGATTGGCTGTGTATTGATGATGTCTTTAATAAGGTTAGCCACCAGATACTGGTGACTGGGCCTGGGGAATAAGGCACACAGGACTTGTACCAGCGGTCCTGGGAATGCGGACAGGACCCCCCAAAAAAATGGTGCATTTAGGAACACACCCACCAATGTTGTGATTGGCTGAAATTTTGATCAGTCAAATCTCAGTATCACTGTTCGATCTGTTCCATCCTCATATAACTAGCTGTGAGTGATAGTGGGGGTGGGGCAGGTATGACGTTTTATTTCTCACAAATTATTACTATCGTCCATTTTTGCTAAAAGAACATGTTATTAAAAATGTTTATTTATACCAGGGGTCTCAAACACATGGCCAAGGGGACCACATACCCCCTTTACACTGTCATCTGCTGTCCATTGGGGACAGGAGGAGCACAGACATCCTCTGGGGAGCAGAGAGCACACTGCAAGAGGAAGGTGGCTGCCTGACTTCCTTACCTGCAAACAGTGCTTGTGCATGTACGAGGGCTGCTCGCAGGAAAGGAAGTGGTGTTTGGTAGCTGCAAAAGAAAAACCAATGTCAGGGGGTGGAGTTTATGAATTTAAAGAGAATGAGGTCTGTCAGATTCAAATTTAGTTTCTATGTGCGGCCCATTTACCTGGCTGAGTTTGAGACCCCTGTTTTATACCTCTCCTGTTTATGTTTGTTTATACCTAACCTCCCATGTTATTAGCGGGTTACTATACCTTTAAATTTACTTTATAACCTTCCAGTACATTTACTGTCCCATCCGTTGTATACTTTGTTACAGTAAGTATGAGAGTGGCTCCGATTGCCAATCTGGGTTTACATTACTGGACCAGAGCCAATAGATTTATTAATATATTACTGAGCATTCACATATACCTTTCTTCTTCTTCTTTTTTTTTAGTTTCTAAAGGATTTTATGACCTATTTTAATTAAAATAAACAAAAGCAATGTTAGTGCCAGCCCTGTCATAAAGTATGTAATAGCTGAACGGTAATCCGTTACCGTATTTATCAGTAGAACCCAGCACCGTACACGCCACGACTTTCTAACACAATATTATCCTTGCAAAGTAATGCTTGTTGGCATATTTCACACTTAATTAGTTTTTTATTTCTTTTAGCTTCCTGTACCAAGCGACTAACTCTGTTCCCATCTCTTTCAGGCTGATGTTTCACGAACCAAAGGAAATGGGGTTAATCGCTATTGCGGCCCATCAGACTCAAGGCAAAGGTCAGCAGATTTCTATCAATTAAAAACAAAAAACCATAACCCGGATCTTATCCCTTAAATGTGCTTTATGCATTGAAAGCGTTCTGAATTCTGTATGTAGCCTTTTATCAAGAGCCTGGTCTTTTATTGCTACAATATGGAATTTCTGTACACAGTCGAGTTCCCAGCAGTCAGAATATGTGGTTATTGCTGTGTGTTATTTAATAGTATATGGGAGTAAGTCAGCATAGTGCAAAGTGAGCTCCGGATCTTTCGCATCACTTTGCACATGCTGTTATGCGCTTGCTGATGTCCTGTACGCGGACATCCGCGAGCGCATAACAGCATGTGCGAAGTGATGCGAAGGATCCAGAGCTCACTTCGCACATTGCTGAATTACCCTCTAAATGTACCTAATTGCAGCACTTTAAACATCAAATATTTTCTTTTAAATTAGCCTGCTCAGCATAGCGGATGCCTACCTACAGATTAGTTTGACGTTTCTGCTATGTAATCCCAATAAGCGTTTTTATAACATGTTACAGTAGATAACTGAAAACCTTCAAGGGCCAGTAAACCTAAAATGCAACTTACCTTATACATGAAAGTGCTACTGATAATATTTGTGCAGAGGCAGTGTTAGATTTCCCTATTGCTGTAAATGCCATAGCTGTTCTCTCCTGCTGGAAGATGGAGGAGACAACAGCAGTTCTCAGGGGGTTATCCACTAAAGTCCGAATTATTGCGTATAGGTGCAAATTCGCCAGATAAAGACAGTCGCAATAGGCTGCTACTGTCGCAGTCACATCTTTATAATGAGAATATTGTCGCAGTCCCGACTTTATTATGGGAAAATTGGCACAATCTTAACATTAAAAAAATTGTCGCGACTTTACGATGGGGAAAATGTAGCAGATTTACTATGGGAATCCGCTGTTTGCGAATTCGACAGTCAAATTTGCACCTTAGTGAATAACCCCCTTAGTTGGACCACTGGACCCACTGGCACTGGGGTCTACTCTACTGGTGAGCCAGTCTGACTCTGGATGCAAAGTGCAACTAGGGTATGTACCTTTAAAGGGAGAGATATAAGATATCTGCATGCTGCAATATACCAGAGGGAATTTAGAGTTGTAGGCATAGCATGGCTGCCCTAGTTTTCTGATCTTCCATTTTAAGACAGACACATGTAATATACATGCTGGAGTGCTAATTAGTAATAAGTGAATGCATGTGTGTCTGAACAGATGAGTAATCAACACTGCAGCATGTTGATTTCATATGGTTTTGACCTAAAATGGATTATGTGGCAGTCCTAGGTCCCTAATATGTGCTTACTTTTATACTGTAAAGCATTTCTTCCCCCGCAGATTAAGATTATATTTATAAATAGATTGTAAGATCCTTGGGGCAGGGACCTCCAACCTCTTGTGTCAATCACTAAGTAGCACTTAATTTGATGTACCCTTGTTATATTTTACTTGTATTGTTTAATGCACTTTTCCCTTGTTTGTATTGTACTTGTATCACTGAATTGTACAGTGCTGCGTAAATTTGTGGCACTTTATAAATAAAATTATACATACATACATACATAAATAATGAGCCATTATTGTGCCTGAGGGACAATTTTAGAGGAATGATGCGGAGGGAAATTCCATAAAACTTATCAGAAATGTATCCTGTATAGGGCAGCATTTTATTTGTATTTATCCAGGCACAGTTTACTTTGTGGCCGTGGTTATAGGTCAGATTTTGCCTTGTCCTTCCTATTAGTGTTTCCAAATCATGGCTTTTAATCTAGCGACATAAAATACCCTTACTGATTTTGTGGCTGTTAATTAGAGGCAAACGGCACTGGTTAACTTTGTAGCAGTGTGTTACATGTAGCGGAAATAAATAGCTATAAAGCAGCTGTAGTGTATAGGTCCAACTGACCCTTTGTGTTCCTGGTCATTTACATTTTTAAATGGTCCCCAGTAAGAGGGAACAATCTGGCCTCTAATCTCCAAAAGATTTTATATAAAACATTTATTGTGTGTGTGTTTTCTGTTTCTCTAGGACGAGGTGGAAATGTTTGGCTCAGCCCAAAGGGTTGCGCCTTAATCACGTTACACATATCTGTGCCACTGTCATCCAATCTGGGTCAGAGGATTGCGTTCATACAACATCTGATGTCTCTGGCTGTGGTGGAAGCGGTGAGGTCCATTCCTGGCTATGAGGTACAAAATCCTTTATCAGCTCATTATTCAGCAATTCAGTATATAGGTTTGTGTCCAAAGAATGTGTTTTCCGTAAAGTTTTTGCTTAATACATGGACAAGGCCAGCGTCGGGGGTTGGAAATAGGGCAGTTGTTTGGGGCCCCTGATTTGTAAGAGGGCCCCGGCAGCACTGTACACAGTGCTCTACCCAGCGCTTCCGCAGTTATGCAGCTCTGTTCTCCTCACGTGCTGCTTCTTATTTAAGACACTGCTTTCATGCCGTTTAATATATATGACTAAGCACTGTATGCGTGAAACGCGTAGGATGCGGTGTGCATACTGTTTTGTACATTTTTAACATTTGACCATTAAAGTTGATCTTTTAACCTATCCTGCGGTGGTGCCTGAGAGCATCTCTTTTATTTCTACATTCCCCAATCAGTCAAATAATATATGTGATGATGTGTCAGGGTTCATTAGCATATTAATGAGGATCCAATATGGCTGCCATGAGGTACCAACACCAGCAGTTCTATAAGACAGCACTAAAAAGCACTATATACAGCACTATACCCCCAAAGGTACTGATATGCTGCTTCATAATGTAGTGGTTACGGTTGGCATAGCCTGTACTTGTATTAGAATACATTACATATACAGTATATTGTATATATTATAATGTTTGGCTTCATAACAAGTGTCACCCAGCAGTCCAGCCTTACAGCGTTAAGACCATCTCGCTGACCGGCTGCGCCACATACCTCATACCGTCATACCTCAAATGCATTTATAGTTACTATATATTCAATCTGTGATTCCAAAAATTATTAATTGTGTATAAAAAGTAAGATATTTAGCTTTAAAAATTTGGCTTTATACTTCCTGTATATGTATTATCCGTAGCGCTATAAAAAACAATGGGACTGGGTGAGGTCTGTTTAACAACATGACTGCTATCAGTAAAGATAAGAACACACAGAAAGCAATAAAATTCATTCAACTTGACTTCAAAGATAACAGTTTTCAAAAAGCTATATTTAAAGGAGAACCGTAGTTAAAATGAATACTAATTGTACTGCTAGATCAGCATTCAATGCAGAACCATTTTATTTCAGTCTGAGTCTTTTAAGAAAGTTTTGCCAAAACGAGCATGGGGTGCTCGTGACGCGTCCCATGTTGAATTCATATCCAGGAAGTGAGGAGGAGTGGCACTGTATTCATCTCAAGTTCCCGGGCTGAGGATTGTGAGATGACCACATCAAGTATTGATTATAACTATAGTTCTCTAATAATACATGAATATTTAATAACTGCCATGCCAATCCAAATTTTTTTCGTTTCTGTATTTGGTGTTGGCGTGGCAGGTTTGTGATGATGGGAAGCTATAGATTGGGTAACCAGGGAAGCAAATATATTTGATGAGAAGAAAAACCAGATTCATGAAGTGGAATTTAAAAGAGATTTTGCTGCCTAACTGTAGAAACCCTAGAAGCACACATCCCACAAACTATTTAGTCAAGCCTGTACTCATCCAGATAAAAACAAATATTTAAAGAGGCCAAGGTGCGTATATTACGGCAATCTATATTTTTACATCAGATCATCCGTTACGGTTATAGATGTCCTGAGATCAGAGAAACGCATTCCCATTCTTTGCACAGCAGTACAGAATTTGACATTTTTAGCGACTTCTTCACGAGATTGCTCTTGCCTTGCTGTCTAGTTTATGAGAGCGCTTGGGTCTATTATGTGCCAGAGGTCAGCCTATGTGAATTTTTCAAACAAAAAGAATCTGTTTGTCCTGATGAAATCCAGTCTTCCCCCATCACCTCGTACTTCTTTATTTTACATGTTCTCCTATTTGCTAACCATAAACCTTTGCTATTCTACAGAAGTACTTAACAAAGGCATATGTTTCCAATATTACTCAAAACCAATGACTTCCGCACATTTACACTACGACTTTATATACTTCAGGCTCGCTTTGGAGTTGCTATCTTTACGTATCAAACATACATGCCTTGTGTCCATCCATCAGTCGGGTAAGAGTTCTTTAGATTAGGCGTCTCGGAGATGAAAAAGTCATAGGCGATTCCTTGAACATCAGTCAGTTCTCAATCCATTACCCTAACGCACAGGCCGGTAATCCTGCAAGTCGAGTGCTACCTCCCGCTGGCGTTCCCAAACCTCAAACATTTTTCCTTTAAATCTTTCTGAGCCATGTGAGGCACATATCTAAGCCTTGCCTATGGGGAACTCTCAATGAAATGTTAGCAGCACAGTCAGTAAATATAAGCAGATGTACACACTTTTAAATAATGCCACAATGTATAAACTTATATCGCTGGCAAAGAAAATACGCTTGTTTTTTTTCTCTCTCTCTTTATATTTCAGCTGCGATAGGATGAAATCACCAAACTTTTACATGTATATTTTACTGAAACATTTAAATACACAGTAGAGAATTGGTTGGTCTTGTGTTTGCCAAGGAATTTTTATATAGCGCAACAATTTCAATATATATATCTATATATAGTCATGTTTTATCAGACAATTACAAAATGACTATGTAAAAAAATAAGCCGACTGGGTTTTAAGTAGTCTTTTAGGTGTCCATTTACACCAAACAGAAAAGAATCTGTTATTGCAGATTTTTTTATCCGGCTGGTTAATCAGTGTATACTCTAGTTGTTGTAGAATTTCTATGTAAAACCATTTACGACCCGGTCTGCCATCAGAAAACACTTTCTAACAAACTGGGCACTCCAACTCGACAGGTGTTTAAATGAGAAATAAGGCTGGTTATACCTGTCATTCATTTCTTCTGTTCCAGCACTGCGATTCTTTTCATTTCCTGCTTCCTATTTAACATCACTGATTATTTTTTTGCTTCTGTGCATACTCAGACTGCTTCTGAGCATGCTCAGTCAGTGATGTGGGAGAGGAAGCGTGAACCAGAAGAGGATTGTGAGGCTGGAACAGGTGAAATGAAGATTGGCTTTATCTTGAAGAAGAGGCAGTGCTGTAGTATAGGAAGTGATTGCTAAATATAATTAGCTTGCTGTAATAAGAATCTCCCCTAGGTATGAGCCTTGGTTCTCCTTGAAATCAGATCATGTTTACATCTGGGCATGCTTTAGGCCCACATACTGAAATATATAAACTTCAGGGTGATACAGGCAGCATTCTCCATGTCTTTGTTTCTATTGGAACCCTTGGTTTGCTGAGCTTGGCCCCCTACAACAGTTATTCACAGTACCTACATTTTGGCCCCATGTTTTTTTACCCATACTTGTGCTCATAGCAGAGACAAGTAGAGTATAGGTGATACAGTATTGGCTAACTGAATAGATGGTAAATGCAAGCTTTCCACATTACTTAGGTATGACCTAAAGAAGAGACCTGAGTAGTCTGGAAAACTTGCATTTACCATCTATTCGGTTATCCAATAAAAGGTATCACCTATACTCTACTTGTCTACTCTACTCTACGGTGCTACACTCTACTGTGCTCATAGCCCAATATCCAGTTTTATTGTTGTCTTTTCTTTGTCTCACAGGATATTGACTTGAGAGTAAAATGGCCAAATGATATCTATTACAGTGACCTGATGAAGCTTGGTGGAGTGCTGGTAAATTCCACACTGATGGGAAATGCTTTTCACATTCTGATTGGTACGTGGCTTAGCCTGCTCTATAGGATTCTTTCTGTGTGTTAAGGCTGCCATTTTAATCTTATTACCATGACTGACCTGAGTGTACTGTGTCAGCCCAATGCTATAATATTCACCAGTGCAGAACCTGTTGCATTTAACCCTTATTTATACATTTTTCCAACACGCTGCATGTTTCAGACCATGTTGATAAATATGCATTTCAAAAATATATATATATTTAAAGGATCAGTATCACCAGAAGAAAATTGCTATATGGATTATATTATATTGTCATGCCTATCCAAATAGTTTTTCTTCTGGTTCTTTACCATCTGCTGCTGTACTGCTACTTTATATTAAAGGGGAACAATCGATAAAAGAGTAAAATCTGCTGAGTTGACCTTAGATAAATGATTGATAATAACTAACAGGCCTTATTTATTAACCTGCAAAGTTGCAACAAAATATTGTTTTGGCCATATTTTTCTGCAGTGAAAAAGATGGAGGAAAAAAAAATGTTGAAAAGTAAAAATTTTCATGAATTTAGGCGCGTGCTTTCATGAGCGCTTACTTTTGCTTATGCAAACGCACCCTTTAACGCTTAAAAAATGAAAACAGAAATGGGTGCACGGATCATGTATTAGAGCAAAAAAAAAAAGGGAAAAAGTGACGCACATTAACTGTGGCTCAACAATGGTAATTACTATATTCGGCATTTGATAAATGTCCCCTTAGTGTGCCTAAAGCTGTTTTGCGTGATTTCTTACTGTGCCTTTTCAACGTAATATTTTTTTCCCTTCAGATCAGTCTTGCTTTCTGTCCACATACACAGACAGACATACACACCCAAGATCTCAGTACAGCAGATATACTAACTTATTTCTCTGCCAAGAATCACACAGCAAAATGTTCTTGCTTTTATAATGGAATAAAATGTTAAAGATCCCCAGTATAAAATCATTACCTGTAAGAAAAATGAAATATTTCTGCAAATCCTCTCTTAAACATCTTCTCAAAATAGGTGAATATTTACTGGTAAGATCCCTATTAAATCAGAATTTTTTTGCACACTCAGGTTGTAAAGTTACTTCTCCCTCGCCAGTGATAAGCATCGGTGTCTGTGCTTGTTAAAAGTCAGGTTTTTATTTTTTTGTATAATTTGAGAATTAAAAATATTACATTTCTTCTTTTCAGGCTGTGGGTTCAATGTCAACAACAGTAACCCAACGATATGTATCAATGATCTCATTGAACAGCACAACAGGAGTTATAAGACAAATATCGAACCGCTGAGGGTGGACTGTTTGATCGCAAGAACTGTGACTGCTTTTGAGAAATTAATACAGACCTTTCAGGAGTACGGACCAGAAAGAATCCTGCCTTGTTATTATAAATATTGGCTACATAGGTAAGTGACTTTGTATGTATGTAATGTATGTATGTATGTATAATTTAATTTATAAAGCGCCACAAATTTATGCAGCGCTGTACATTTCAGCGATTCAAGTATAATACAAACAAGGGAAAAGTGCATTAAACAGTACAAGTAAAATATAACAAGGGTACATAAAATTAAGTGCTAGGTAGTGATTGACACAAGAGGTTGGAGGTCCCTGCCCCAAGGAGCTTACAATCTAAGTAACTTTGTGTTTGTTGATTTCTCGTTTGGTCAGTCTGGAGGCAATGGTTTACTTGGTGAATGCAGGATAATAAGCTGGAGATAATGAGGGGAATTCAACAGCGGAGCAAACTTTCTAGAGGTCTAGTAAAAAAAAAAAACCAATCAGCTGCTAACATTCACTTGTATGAGGAAACAAAATTCTAATTGGTTGCTACAGGCTACTAGACCTCTAAATAATTGCTCTTGATGAATAACAATCAACGTATCCTTAAAGGGGCACTATAGCGCTGATATAACTGCACACATACATATAAAACTCCTTTAT
>WMED01026743.1:0-10754 GCA_019650415.1 Pipa parva | reverse complement strand
TTTTATTTACGATTTACACAACGTGCCAACTTTTCTGATTTTGGGGTTTGTATATGCTGCATGTAATGCTTCTTTGTGTTTTCCTATCATTTTATAAATTGACTTCTATATTTTTCCAGTCTGTGGAATGTTGGTTTAACAGAGAGAACTTTCTCATCTTTTTTGGAAATTCTGGCACAATGTTCAAATATCAAGTAAGTAACAATCATCATTTATAATATTTGGTTACCATCCTACAGTATTCAGTGCACTGGAGCACAGAGATCAGACAGTTGGGTGGGACAATAAAGGGACACTACTCCCTTGGGGCAAGCCCAGGCATACATTACTGTGATATTTCTTTCTGCCACTCATTTGGATAAAGGATAACTGTAGCAGCATATGATACTTTACCTGATACTTATCTATGTCCCAGCCTTGATTGTGATTGTTCTACACAAATATCCCATTGGAAAATATGGTTTACATTTAGACTAAAGTACTAGAACAGTGTTTGGCAAAAAGAAATTGGAAAAAAAACTGGTTATTGATGTTGGTAAATACAACCATGTTCCATTCTCATTTTTTATCTATTAAAGGAAGGGGGTACTGTCCTGCTCTGCACCTTCCTTCCTTCTCCATCCCTGGCTCTCCTCTGCTGCATTGCTAATAGTGCTACGTTACAATCTCCCTGGCGCTTCCCTTTTGCAGATTTCACTTCCTGTGAGCAGCATCGTTCACAGGAAATGACTGGCTAAGGGATCGATGGGAGAGATTTGATGCCAATTCAAGACAAATTCAAAGGCCATATTTATTTATATGTATTTTATTGGATTATTGTTTACCAGATATGCATTGTGCAGCAAGACAAGTTGGATGTAGAGATAAACAAATGATTTTTACCTTTTAATTAACATTGCTCCAAGACAACTATAGGCTATGAATGTCAGGAAGCCCCATGAACTGCTAATTGCAAGTTACTTTTTATTAAACTATTTGCTTTACTGGTTTTCTGAAATTCTAGTTATTTTTTTCTTGTTGTTTTCAAAGGAATGTGTTATGTGCATTTAATTAATTAATGTGTTTTATTCTATTATACAGGAAATTTGTATTTGAAGGTAATCCTCTGCCTGAACAGTCGTATCATAAGTTAATCACAGATAATTTATCGTAAGTAACATGATTA
Organism: Pipa parva; assembly: GCA_019650415.1. NCBI lineage: Eukaryota > Metazoa > Chordata > Amphibia > Anura > Pipidae > Pipa > Pipa parva. The sequence continues at coordinate 9,589 of WMED01026743.1, read as the reverse complement.
TATGTCTAAAGGTAGATAAGCAGCTGTCCCACAGCCACAAGACTAAATATGTTGCTAAATTTATATGTAAGCGTCAGCAGCAACATATTAGTGACATGCCAAAATATCCTAAAGGGGAACTTAAACCTAAACATATTTTCTTCTCAATTTTCTGCTCTTACCTCCCATTTCATTATTATTGTTATTATGTATGATTTAATTTATAAAGCACCACAAAATGATGCTATGCTCTACAATTTAGCAATACAAATATATTACAGACATGGGAAAAGTGCATTACACAAAACAAATATAATATCACAAGGATACATCACTATAAGGGCCAGGTTGTAGTTGACACAAGAGGTAGGAGGTCCCTACCGTGTAGAACTTACAATCTAAATTATCCTGTTATAACTTCCTCTTAAACATTTTTATATAGTACAGCAAATAGATTGCAAAATGAGCTCTGTCTGCTTTTAGTTACGCCACTGGCTTGTTCTGAAATAGATTAGTATTGGCTCCTTTCAGTAAATACTTCTGAGGACCTGTGAACTTTGGTATAATTAATGTGTAATTCAAGTTGCTGTATAGCACCAGTGGTAAAACACAGCAATCTGACATGTTAAATGTTTGACAATGTATTTATTACCTTCTTACGTTCTTTTTTTAAACAGACTAACTCATATTTCACTACGAAACAATATGATTAATGATGAAGGAGCCAGATTTATTAGCCAAGCTCTTCAAAATTTAAAGACAACCAATAAAAATTTGGTTTTGCTAAACTTTGCCTTCAACCACATTTCTGATGTTGGAGCTAAGTGCATTGCAGAGGTAAGAACTGTGTTGTTCAGCAAAATAACGAATAAATTGATTGCCCATGCAAATCACTCAAAAAACATCCTTCTGCATGCTTGACTATTCAAAAACAATTGACTGTTTGTTAGACTGAATAATTATTGGTAAACAAATCAATAAGTCAAGTATATAGCCAGCCTACAACAGTTGCTACTATTGAAAGAGCTGCATTCATAAAATAATCTAGATAATATTTTTATTTTCCTGATGGCAGAAACAGCAATTATATGAATATATCTTATATCTAGACTCTTCAAACAGAATTATGAATAATTAATAAAAGCAATGTTGGCATGTGTGATGTGTATGCACACACTGAAGTGCTAATTTGCTATCATTAGCAGTTCATTCTGTATACTGCTGTGGCCATTTTGTAAGCAATTAAAGGGATGTTAAGGTGCACCTGTCACCTCAAACCACTATTACTAATGTAGGTTGTACTAATGAAATAAACGTTTTGGAAATATATGTGCATTAAAAAAATGTACCTTTAAACAGCATTTCTCTCTGTCATCTTCCCTGTCAGCCTGACTTTTCTTTCCTGGGTTGGGTGGGCGGGGCTAAATGATGATTAACATTATAGCTCCTCCAATCATATCCCTGCTAGATTGTGATTTAAGGGATCTGATTGTGGGAGTTATGATGTCAATTATTATTTAACTCCGCCCACCTGGTACTTGGGAAAGAAATGGCAGGCTGACAGGGAAGATGACAGAGAGAAATGCTGTTTAAAGGTACATTTTTTAAAATACATACATATTTACAAAAATGTTTATTTCATTAGTAGAACATAAATTAGGATTAGTTTTGAGGTGACAGGTGTACTTTAAGAGGATTCTATCCCTTTAACACCAATCATCCCTAAAATCATCATACTGCAAGGCTGATCAGTTAGTTCAGCTGTGATCTGCAGGGCTGCAGAAAATCTAGTGCATTCTGGAGTATATGTCAAATAGATTTAATTATCAGCCCTGTACCACTGAGGATGTTTGTTTTTATATAAGATGCAGATTGAGTTTCTTTTGTTTGATGTAAAAAGAATACAATATTTCTTTATAGTTAATTAATTTGTCTATATTGTTAGAGTCAGTTGATAGATATAAATACCTCCCAACATTCCTTTTAAAGAGAGACACCTATGGAAAATGCATTGTGCTAGGCTGTACTGGAATATATTAAGACCTGCATTAGGCATACAGGACAACATTGCCTTTAACAGAGGGAGAAGTGTGAAGTATAACTAATACAGGTCTGAGTATATTCTACTACAGCATTGCACTCTGCGTTTTCCATGGGTGTCCCTCTTTAAAAGGGAATATTGGGAGGTATGGCTATATCCAAAACTTTAAGACAGACTATTTTGCCACAATCTTTAAGTGCTTCCAGCTTTAAGGGGGTAATTCAGGAAAGTACGAACTTACCTGGTGATCCTTTGATTCACTTTGCAGAGACTGGTACGCGCTCCTTGCTCTCCTGCCTGCGGAGATCAGCGAATGCTTTAAAGGTACTTTGGCTTGCCTCGCGACCACTCGAGTCGCCTCGCGAGACTGAAATACCTTTAAAGCATTCGCTGATCTCCGCGTGCAGGAGAGCATGGACTGCGTACCAGTCTCTGCGAAGTGAAACAAAGGATCGCCAAGTAAGTTTGGACTTTCCTGAATTACCCCCTTAGACTGCTTTGTTGTAGGGGCTATAAACAGAAAACTGAAGGTTCCCCTCACTCCGGTCCTAAGACCTATCTATCATCCCATTTGCTTGTGGCGTGAGAGGTGTTACATCAAACAAACAACTAGGGAAATAAGCTGTTGAAATCCCGCCTGTCTTTCTGTTACTGTTTTTCCTTTATTTATATATTTTTTCTTTATTGGTTAAGATTACGAGACCTCATTAAGGATGATCTTATTTGATTATGTATTTCAGAGCCTAAGATTTAATCGTTCATTGTTGTCCCTGAATTTGTCCCATAACCAAATTGGAGACCAGGGAGTGTTGGCACTGGCTGAGGTTGGCACAGTTCTAGGCATTTAGAAAGGAAACATCCATTTAAACATCCCATCAATGCTGATGTTTTCTTCCGTAGGTCTTGAGTTACTTTCCATTAACTCACAAAGAGATTGTGGAAAGGAGGAGACTATTATGGGAAAAAGTAAACTATGATCTTCCAAGTTCAGTAAGATCACTTGCCTTGTTCTCTATTATTTTATTTCCATATAACTAAATTTTTTACTTTAAGTCTGAAATGTTATTTGCCTGACTGATGCTTTGTTTTGCCAGATTATTATTGATAATTTGCAAAATGATTATGTAAAACCTAACAATAAATATTAAATAAGAAAAGTAACAGCAAATCCTTTCTGGTGCATGTTTCTTGTCATTAGGGTAAAGCAGGTGTATGCTTGTACTTTACGCTGCAGTTTATTTATTTAAAGTAAACTACACATTTTCATATAGTCCTCCATGATTTTAGCACACTGTTCTATATTTCCCAGCATGCTGTGCCAGTGTGCCCTATAGCATACTAAAAATTATGCATCCAAATTCAGCGCGGTTAGGCTCGCAAACAGTTTGTAAGAATCAGTGTGGGAATGTAACTGGAACAGTGCATGCAATAGAAAAACATTTTGAACAGATGGAGTGTATAATATCTAAAATGTGTTTTGTTTTGTTTTTTTAACATCCTTCATTTTCTGTTTAATATGTTATCATTAATCAGCCAACTTTATCTCATCATGGAGATTCCAAAAGTGAACGGCCACCAAGCCATTATGGCAGCATAGCTGCTGAAAAATCAGACAAGTCCCAAGGCGCAATAAAGCCAAACAAGAATGTAGTCAAGAAGAAAGACAAAGTAAGGTACCTAGGCATGCTGGGCATGAAGAAATTGCAACTTAGAATGACCTCATATTATTATATAATAATAAATACTCTTTATTTATAATATATATAATTATTATTATTATACACCTTCATATTTGTTGTCTCAGGAACCTCAGAAGAAAGAGGAGAAATCCACTGGCAGTATACAGTCTAATGGGAACTCCAGTACAGCAAGCCAAAGTGGACAGGTTAAGAAAGAGGATCCTAAAGCAGCCAAGAAACGTAAGCAAATCCACAGGTCTTGTTCCAAAAGGATTTCTGGGTAATATAAACTAGCAATCAAACAGAACCATGATGTTAGGATTATCATACACAGGGCCATGTTTATCAGTGATTTGTCTTTGTACACATCTTGGCTTGATAAATATTATTACATTATGTCTTTCCCAGCTTCATCTGGTTTTATCCTTTTATTCTCCTTAACTCTAAAATTTGCCAAATATTTCCTTAGATGGGTATCATTTTACATGCATATTATTGCACAGTGCAAATTTCACCTTGGAGATTTAAACTCCCCCAATACACAGTGTCACTATGAGTAACATGACAAGATGCATAGTTTTACTCCCCTGGTAAAAGCATGGGCAAACAAACCTGGCTTTACTCTGCATCTGTGCCTTGCTAGTGTTATTGGACTCAAGACACAAAGTAAATGGCGTTCGTACTTGTCACCTTTGTTGTGACATTATCCATGTGGATTATTCTGTAACTTGGTGCAGAGAATTGCCAGTGTTAAAAATGCTGACCTGAATTGCACATGTTGGAAAGTGTTAAATATAAGATTTTAATTTATATGTTTAGTTTTTCTTTAAGTTTAAGCAGCACATAGAATCCATTTTGCTGTTTTAGTGCCTCCCCACCTGAGCTCCAGGCATCACTTGCTTCTGAGCATGCTCAACAAAATCTCCGCCCTCATAAAGCAATAATGAAGTGGGTCATGTGAAATCACGAGCAAGGCTGTTGAGGGAGAAGGTCTGTACTGTTGGGCTGGTCTTCTCCGAGGGCCCAGAGTGGGACCACCTGACAGGCCCTGGTGTTTTCCGGTGTATCAGCAGGCTAGTCTGACACTGCTCTGGCTTATCATGCAGTCATCATGTAGTTTAGATTTCTAAAATGTTTGCAATTTCCAAAGTTTCCTTGCAGCAGTTCAACATTTCAGATTTAGTTTTCAGTAGAACGGGGATTATATTGGTGCTTAATTACCTTTCCAAGTAAATGATGGAAGTCTTGCAGTGTGTTTTGGTTGTTTTCAGTCTGAGTCTTAAGCTGGGTGTTTCTTTGTCAGAGCTGCCCAATGCTGAGCAAAAGAACTCAAGAGCAAAAGCAGTGAGGTCTGCAACAAAGCATGCTTCTTTAACGGAAAACGAGGTGAGTGATAAGACAAATGGTGGCCCTTTGCAGCATTGAGAAATAAGGGATTCTCTGATTCTGTAACATAAAGTCATTTTATAATAAATATCAGTGATATATCAAGGATATCTGCCCTGAACCCTATGGACAAAATTTATTAAAGTCGGAAACACCGCTCTCGGCCTTTTTGTGTTTATCGAGCGAGATCTCATGTGGTTCCTGTGAGATTAAGCGGAAGTTTTAAATAGAATTTTTCAATCTTAATTTTCCAAATTTTTCAATGGAAAGTTAGCCAAACTTTACATTAGTAGTATGGCTACCTTTTTATCAAAAAATTGAGTTTGAAAAACTTGCATGGTAATCTCGCAGGAACAACAAGAGCGGTATTTTTTAAAATGTTTTCAAGCTTCAGTTAGGTGTGATTATCAGATGAGATGGGGGTGAACAACCAACACCCATCTATACAAATCTCTCCCCTGCAATCATTTGACCATAGCTTCCTTAATGCAAGAACAGAACATCGGATATGTTTGTGGGAGTAAGTATTATGGGCACTATGCATCTTATCAGATTATGTCTGATCAATATAATGCACAGTGACCATAAAGTGCAGAGTATCTAAGTATTATTTGGCCTGGGGGCCATATAAATCAACAGCCGGCACCAATTAATGGAACGCATATGTGTTCCAACACATAACGAACCCAGAAGTTAGGGTCTTAAAAATAGGGGGAAGTGTTCCACCCAATTGTGAGATACTGCAAACAGCGTATTACTGAATTGACATCCTGTTCAGTAATAAGCTGACCAGGTCCTCCCAAACTGCTGCAGATTTGCTGCACTGTGGGCAGAAGCTTCGAGGGCCAGATAACACCGCGTTGCAGGCTAGATATGGCTCATGGGCCATAGGTTGGGAATCACTGATCTAAAGGATGCTATCCGCTGTATGGGCCCTGTGCACTTTATCTAACTATATCTACACTATATCATAGAATAAATATAGATTTGCACTGTGTCTTGGTTTAAGTCTCAATATATGAATTTATAAACATAATTAAACCTGTTTAGACAATTTTTGTCACCAACAGTTACATGTTGCTGTGAATAGTTCATGTTTACAAAATATTCTATTTACTTATTTTCAGCGATTTTAAATTTGTAACCACTTTTGTTTTTATAAAACCCAGTTCTGTCTCACAGACAATTGCTGCCTAAATTCTTCTTTCTGGTAAAGTTCTTGCCTTAAGGGGGCACTATAGTGCTGATATAACTGCACACATACATATAAAACTCCTTTATAGTAAGCCAATTGCTGACACAAATAGTTAAACAAAACATTTAGGGAAAAAATAATACTTGCAGTTTGCTTCCCTGAATTAGTTTTCATGAGAGCTCACATTTCCTTCCCCAGCTCTCCCTCCTCTTTCTGTTTAGCAAGTCAGGCAACATGAGAAGAAAAAGCTGTCTGACTGCTATTGGTTAAGCAGTGTGCTGACCTTTTGACCACATAAATTAATCTTGGAATGCAGGATATTACAGAGGGAAAGTTGACTTGTGCACATGTGCTAAGTAGTAAGTAGTGTAAAAAAGTCCAGGGGAGGGTACCTTTTCATGGAAAACTATCAGTGCTGCCTACTCAATCATTCTGCATCAAATAAAACAACTAGTGACAGTTAGACAACACCCACTGATACAGCCATGAAAAGTTAAGTATGTTGTGCACCTTATTACAGATCTGTAAGGTGTTGCTATTCCAGCTCAGTGTAGTACACCTATTACAGATCTGTATTCTTTAAAATTACCCATTATCCCAACCACCTCTGTGCAACTCCATCTTGTTTTGTTGAGTGGGAAGGGTATATGCCATAATTTCTTACCCTTGTTGAAGATTTACTCACAAAATATTAATTTGTAACCCCCTCCTTGAAATCTGTGATAATGAATAAGCATAATAACATAAATACAAGATGCAGCATGCATAAAACATTTGGCTTGGATAACTGGAATGCTATTTATGAGTTTCTGTAAACTAACAGAGATTGCTTTTTTTTTTACCATAAAGCAGCATGTAGAACAAGCAGAAGTCACGCATCCTCTGTTGGAACCCGCTGTGTCCAAGGATGGAAAAGTCTTTCTTTCAGGAAACAAAGTTCTTATCAACTTAAACCTTCTCAGTGAGTTACCTTGGGAATTAAATGATAAGTGTACATAAGGGAGTAACAGGTGTCTATCAGAAGTTTCCTAGTAAATCTAAAGCTACGGGTTCACTTAGTGACAGAACAGCCTCTCGGAGTAGTCAATGGACGAATAAACAGTGTAAGGTTCACCGCAAAAAAACACCTCTAAACATATTTTCTGGATTTAAACTTCACCCTTGTTGCGCATAAACTATGGACAAGCATTGTGTCTCACTTTACTGGCTGTTTTCACTGCATGTGACATGACTAAGCCAAAATGGCAGGTGTAGTCTTAGGGGGTTCACTATGTTGCGAATTTGACTGTCGAATTCTCAAACAGTGGATTCCCATAGCAAATCTGCGACTGCGACAATTTCTCCTTTGTAAAGTCGTGACTGCAACAACATTCTCATTATAAAGACGCGACTGCAAAAGTAGCAGTTTATTGCATTTGTCTTTAGTTGGCAAATTCACACCTATATGCTACAATTCAGAATTCAGTGAATAACCCCATTAATCTTAGAAAGGATTTTACCTGATTATTTGGCCTCTGGAGGGCAATGTATATGCTACTTTGGAGCATATACGGTAGTTTATGTTTTCATTTTACATGTCAAAGGAAACATATGGTGACCAGTAGCACCAAAAAAATAAAATAAACATTCCCATTTGGATCAAGTGAAAGTTTATCGTGTTAAGGATACACCATGTCATTACCTTGACTCAGTCTTTAAAATTAGTTACTATGCTATCATTTTTCAGTCAGCAAGCACAACATTCACTTACACAATTAAGCAGTTTGTGTTTATGGAACGCAGCAGATTGCAGCAAATGTAACAATCTATATCATTACAAAAACTCTATCCCTGGTGAAGATTTCTCCAGGTGCAGTTAGGAACTACATAATGATAATGCAGTAGGTAATAAAACAAGCACCAAAAAAAAAAATATATAACTACTATATTAGAAAAAAAATATAACAACTATATTAGAAAAAAAATATAACTACTATATTAGAAAAAAAATTGTTTTGTGATAATCAAAAGTAAAAAGGTTTTAAACATTACATGGCCTTAAATGCAAAAAACAAAAACATTTCAGTCAGTTTTGTCTGCTTTGTAACTCAGCAACACTGTCAGATTAGAAAAATTGGCAAATTCTCTTGTCTACTAAATGAATCCTTTATGTAGGACTCTAAAGGACACTTCCAGCCATAGGCGTGCGCACAGGCTGTGCCTGGTGTACCCTAATGGCAGCATGCAGGATAATACACCGCATATGAAAATGCCAGTGTGAACCTAGCCTTAAGATTTTAATATAGCACCAGAAAAAAAAGAATCTCTTGTTTTACAGGGAATAGAATGACAGAGAAAGGACTAAGAGGTCTGCTGGCAGCTGTGGAGATTCAAGCACAGGATGGCAAGACCATCCCAGGAACAAAGAACCCTACAGGCCTTCTGCGACTGTCTGTACAGGTAAGCAGCATCTCTTTTATCCTATGGCTCTTCCCCTAAATTAATAGGAATGGGTAATAGATGGGTTATGGGAGAGGGAAAATCATGTGGTTACCCTATATACATGAATGGATTCTATTTGGTACTTTTATTGAGTAGTCCTTTAATCTAACAGAAAATGTAAATCTATTATCACTATGCACATGACTGTATAAAGTGAATTTCTAATTTTACATTCATTTCATACTGACCTTGTCTCATGCACAAAAAGGTTATTTATTATGGGTGATATGACCGCTCAGTGCTTAGCATTGTGGCCTCAAAGTACTGAGGTCTTGGAGCTGTAGTTCAGTCATTGTTCACAATAACACTGAAAAAAGTGAGATATCAATGTCTGATATGAAATATTGGTAATAATGACATGGACTTGTGCACCATGTTTACCTCACTTTCCTGTTCATAACATCCCATCACCAGCACAAAGTGTCTGCAGGTTTCTCACTATTCAATTCACTCGTCTTGTTATACGTAACAGGAAGCAGGGGAACTTGCCAAACAACAATGCTAACCTACAGGTTGGCACTGGAAAGGCAAAGAGGGTGAGCTGAAGTCTATTAGGGGATTTATTAAATTAAAGAAAGGAATAAAAAAAAAAATATTAAAGAAAAAAAAAAGTCTTAGAAGCCAGGAACATTTGGTTGAAAGGTCTATCTCAAAAGTATATATTTTACTTATGTTAAAGGAGAACTACTATGTTACACTAAACTTATCTGATGGATCTAGCAGAAGTACACTTGGGGGGGTAATTCAGGAAAGAGCGAAGTTAACTTTCGATGCTTCTCATCAGTTCGCCGAGTCGGGTACGCGCTCCCTGGTCTCCTGCAAGCGGAG
>WMED01026741.1:0-10755 GCA_019650415.1 Pipa parva | reverse complement strand
ATCTTGATTTTTTTGTGTTTTTTTTTTTTTATAGAAAGGTAGCCATACTTTACACTAGTAGTATGGTTACCTTTCCATTGAAAATTGTGAAAAATCAAGATTGAAAAACTCGATCTCAAAAACTCAAAAAAAATCTTGCGAGAGCAATGTGAGATTTCACTCAGTAAACTTGGAGAGACCGAGAGCGGTCTTTCCGAGTTTAATAAATTTCGCCCTAATTAATGTGCATAATCACTAGTTGCAACCATGAGTGAGAGAGTTGCAACCACAATCCAATCTCAGCAACTCACAACAGAAAATACTTATTCAACATTTACAGTCACTAGTTACATATATAATGTAAATCTAAACTCTTAACTATAGAACTGTGCAATGTGAGAAAGACTATGGGGGGAATTCAGCAAGCTCCGAAGTGAGGCGAACACTACGCACCTCACTTTGGGGCTTGCTGAATTCCCCCCTATATCGCATTGTTACTAAATCGCATTGTTACTAATAATTTGTTACTATAAACTGTCTTACAGAATGCTAGGATACGTAATGTAATACCTGAATACAATGCTAAGTGCACATCATACTTATACCCAGATACAATGCTTAGTACAAAGCACATTCAAAGTGTGCAGAGGACTTACCTAGGACACATATGGTATACTGTCCTTAACTTTCCTAACTAAACATCGCAAAATCAGAAACAGAAAGTGCAAGAGGAACCTTAAATTGCTGGCAGAGAGGTAAATCTGTTCAAAACATTGAACACTGAGAAGCAGATTTGGAACCATTTGGATTTCATAAGGTTCATGAATATTCAAGTCACAAACTTAGATATTCAAGATCCGAGTATTGGCCTGCAAGGGAGGGTTAAAGATCCAGCAGTTCTAAAACAGCTAACAAGTGATGTAGATACCCTAAGTATTGTAACTAAAGTAAGAAAGAATCTCTCTAGTAATTCACTTTGTTACTTTGTACAGTATATTAAGAATTATTCTTATTGTGGATTCTTTCCTTTCTTGCTTGATATAACACTTTCAAGTATTTTCATTGTGATATATTATTCTTCATAATGCACCAGAAGTTTTCAGTGGGAGACAATTCAAGCAGACCAGTCTTGCATATGAATTCTCTTACTATGAATCCACACTGTTAGAATTCTAGAGCAAAGAATTCAGATTTGTTTTAGTTCACCTCAGATGAGCTCTAACCCAGAGAAGTCAGTGACGTCTGGATTTTGTTGATATACAGATTTGGCTTTGCTTAGAAGAGTCTTAAGTCACATTTGTAGATGCAGCTGTGAGAGGAGTTTTTTTTAAAGTATTCTGAATCCCATTGTGGGATTTATTATAAATACAAAGCAACTTGAGAGATCAAAGATCACTGGCATTTAAAGGTTATATAAACCCTGTCTATAAAGAAAGCCCCATTTATCTATTGTCAAGCAATATAGCGATTAGGAAACAATTCATTCACCTCTTAATTCAACAGAGCTCATCATCTCCCTGTAACTGCTCTCTCTCTTTCAATAATTGAACTGCTGTGTTTAGTCATGCCCCCTCCTTTCCCAGACTTCCTCTCTCCACAGTGGACAACAGAGGAACAGCTTTGATCTGGGCATGCTCAGGGTTAGGAACGGTCTTTTTAGATAAGGAGAAGGGAAAGGGATTCTACACAAGACCATGCACTCTGAATAATGAGTGAGGTCACTCTGGGGTGGGGCTTATCAACACTATACAGGAAGAATCTGTACACAGAATAGCTGGGGGAGCAGGGCTGCTTAAACAAGAGGCAAGTACTACTGATCCCAAAATCATTTTTATATTTTAATGTTTAAGTTGGCTTTCTATATGTATACATGTCAAATAGAAATAATTTTATTCAAACTTTTCATACCGTTTAATAGTAGTTTTGGGCTCAGCAGAAATTTTCCAATACTCTTTGAATCCTTCAATAAGATTATGGATTATGTATGGTGAAATTCATATGTTTTTGTTGATTCCACAAACCTCTCATCTTATATTGCCCTTGTTCTAGATGTTTTTTAATGTGTTGCGAGTATATGTGGCAGATATGGAATTAGCATACGGTATATTTACCGAAAAAAAAATACAACATGTTGGGATATATGGGGAAAAGGGCTTGTACAAGCACTTTAGCTGTAGACAACACAGGCAGTCACTCTAGCATGGGACATATCTAACTCAAAAAGGGGATATTTATCAAAGATTACATATAATAAAATATTAGAAAATGGAGTACTCAGCATATTCTCAGTGAGTGTAGCATAGCCACTATTTTAACATGCAATTATTGTGCACATTATTATTATTATGGAACACTAATTGCATATTAAAATAGTGGCTATACTACACTCACTGAGAATACGCTGAGTACTCCGTTTTCTGATTTTTTATTATAAGTTGCCTTGCGTGTTAAGCAGGACTCGCAGAGGAAAGGTGAGATTTATAAGCAATTGGGATTCTCCATTACAATTTGTCTTTATATTGATCAAAGGTTGTAATGGTTCAAAAAAAGGGTAAGATTTCATTTTCCCATACTTTTTCCTCTTTTCAGTAAGGATTATTGCAGAGGTAACTAATCGTTACATGCGATTTCAGCTGTTTTTTCATTTCAGTTAATTTTCAATTTTATCTCTGCTTTTTGATAAATATATGAATTTTTTTTTTTTGCTCAGAGGGAAAAGAAATTCAATCAAATTGTATCAAAAAGGCCAAAATGCACTTAACGATGTTTGATAAAGTGTTATACTGCTGTTTATGAAATACATAAAACATATCTATACTTTAGTCTTCAACACTTTATCTTACTGTAACCCACTCTTTTTCTCGGCAACAATCCATTTGAAACAACTGGGTCAAGCTTACCGACATTTAAAAGCAAAATGTCATTTGGCATCACTACATCAGTCTCTAACACTGTAATAGTTCAGATAAATTATTTTCTTCAGTGTCCTTCAGGGTCCTCGGTACTGTAGCTTTCTTAATAGATAAATTATCTTCTTCATAATTTCTCAAAGTCACTTTAGACTTCATTTTAACACTTTCGATTTGTCCGTAGACAAACATGCTGGGAAATCCCCCACCACCACTGACACTCTGCAGCTTTCATTACTAAATACCACAGTTGTCTGCGGTATATTTTACATGATTTCTATCAGGATTCATCATTCTGCAAATCCATCTAAAAAAGGCAGGCAATTTTCATCTCTCATTCTAAATTTTGTTTCTGCATGCTGCAAATATATTTGCAAATAATGATGCACATTCCAGCAACTCTGCGGCTCGGCAGTTTTTTGCTGTCATCCACGTGAAACAATCTGATTGAGTTGAGATACATTTGGATAGTTTATGGTATGACATCACAGAATTATTCTATAACACCATGGTTATTCACTAAGGTGTGAATTCGACTGTCGAATTAGCAAACAGCGGATTCCCATAGCAAATCGGCTACAATTTCCCCATTGTAAAATTGCGACAATTTTTCTAATGTTACTATTGTGACAATTTTCCCATAATAAGGTCACGACTGCGACAATATTCTCATTATTAAAGACGCGACTGCGACAGTAGCAGCCTATTGTGACTGTCTTTATCTGGCGAATTTGCACCTATATGCAATAATTTGAACTTTAGTGAATAAGCCCCATATATATCTTACTTCATAGATCAAGTTTCTACTATATGTTGTTTGTCAGTGTCTTCATTACTGTAGGGTTCTTGAGAGATACATTCTCATCTCTTTGGAGTATTTGATATTTGTGTCTTTCATTAGAAATGGCCACGCTACAAATCTCTCTTGCCATAATGCAGAAAATCCTACCGCCAACAACCTTCTGCTGCTTATACCAATACCTTTTGGGCAAAATTCATTAAACTAGTTTATCCTCTGTAGGTCTCGGCTGTTTGATCGGTAAATATCGCTCAATGTTTTTCGATTGGTTTTTACCGATCTAAACTTTTCAATCGGATTTTTTGATGGAAAGATAAGCCATACTTTACATTAGCAGTTTGGCTACCTTTCCATTGTAAAATCCGATAGAAAAACTCAATAGATCAGTACAAATCATTGGAAAAATATTGATCGATATTTATTTCAAACAGCCGAGATCTACAGTGGATAAACTCAAAAAGGCTGAATTTGGCTTTTTCGAGTTTAATAAATTTCGCCCATTAATTACTGTCAATATCACTGTGGTCTACATTCACAATGTCTATCTCGGTTTTCTGTTATGGATTTTAAACGTTTTTGAATAAATCATTGGTTTTATCAAATTGGTGTGCCGGAGAACTACAATTTTTTCTGAGCTACAGATTTTGGATTCGGGATTCCATCTCTGTGCACCCATTCACTTGTGGAGCCGGTTACACAGGATTGAGCAGGTAATACAACATAACCACATTTGGTCAACTAAGTAAGTCCTGTTAACTGCACATAATGAGGAAGTCCAGAAGAAACAAAGGTTGGAAAATCAGAGTTTTCGCTCTCTAGTCTAAAAATAAAATGTAGCTAAACGTTAGGGCTGATTTATCTTGACATATCACAAGCCTGAAGTTTGAACAGTAATCTTACTGCAGGAATAGATAGTTATATGGTTATTTGTATTTTCCATGAAACAAGAAGGTGGAATTTAAACATAAAGATGTATCATAACATCTGCTTACACTAAGACAGTGATGCCCAAACTTTTGGCCATATAAATTTGGGACCCACGTGTCATGGGCCACTTTTGAAGTTACAACCGTGACAATTTTCCATAGTAAAGTTGCGACTGCAACAATATTCTCATTATAAAGACGTGACTGCGATGGTAGCAGTCTATTGCAACTGTCTTTAGCTGGCAAATTTACACTTATATGCAACAATTTGGACTTCGGAACTCGGACCGTAGGCCAGATAGCACCGCATCGCAGCCCAAGTATGGCCTGCAGGCCAAACATAGTACATTAACTTTAACTTTTTAATTTTTTGGGACCTTTGTAAATATGTATTATCTATAGTGCTACTGAAAACAATGGTTTAACACACAACCTTTATCTGTGTTTAACCCAGGACATAATCTACCACATCTAAACAGAATTAATAAGAGCAACATTTCTAAGTCTGATGGAATGTATGCATAATTTCTTATCTCAGCACATCTCAATACAAACAACAGGGCTGAATTTCAGCTGGGTCAAACCAGGTTTCCGACCCAGCAGGACTCAGCATTATATGATTGCACTGGTAAATCATCTGGATAATAAGGACTTTGTACTTCATTTTCTCAGAATGTCTCTTGTTTGGCATCGAGCCAATGGATTGGAGGAAGGCAGACGTAATTACACTTACCAAATTAGGAACATGGATAGAGAAATTATTGACCTTCAAGTTTGACATCTTTAGTAAAGAAATTATTTGAAAGCTTGTTAAATATTATATTTTGCACCTTGTTTGAAAGAGAGCTATCTTTTGTATTGGTCAGATTTGATTTATGAAGGCCTTATCAAGTTATATACTTGCTTTACATTAAATAGTTGGTTGTATTCTGGATATAAGAAAAGCAGTAGTTATGGTCTACTTGGATTTTACTGAAACACTTGATAAAGTATAAAAGATTAAGACACTAAGATCAAATGGATTATATTATATTATTTGTAACTGGACTGCAAACTTGCTAACTTATTGCATATAAAAAGTAATTGTGAATGGCTCTAGGACTACATTTATACAAAGTGTGCCCCAGGCATAATACATCAGACCACTATTATTTATTCTCTGATGCATTAAAAGCAGATTTTCTGGTCACCGTGTCTTTGTTGTTAAACATGTATGGTCATAACCTGGAACCCTATGCCTTCTGTCCATCTATTCTAACTGCTCTAGAAGAGGTGAGGTTTTCACATAGACTTCTGGCTTATGCTTGTTGTCTCCTGGATCAACTTTGTGGCCCTGTGAACAAGCTGGATAAGCATTCAGATATTGATGTCTAAATGATAAGATAAAAAAAAAATAACGTGTAGTAGTAGGGGGTATCATTATAATAAAAGAGATATTAAGAAGAGTCCTCTTTAATCGAGCCAAGAAAAATATAGGAGCAAATTTCCTATTTGTGCTCTCTCCAGTTATTATCATGACATTCCAGTTATTATAACCACATTCCATGACATTATCATTTCAGCAAGTGAGGGCCTGGACACATTTGAAGTTGTAAGGAATCTTCACCCTTGTGCCCACACACAGTAATGAACATGAAAAATATTAAAGCACAATAAGGCTGTTGAAATCACATTACTATGATTTACACATTAATATACTGGGTTATGAGCATCAGCATACCATAGCTAGTCAATAAAATCTAAATGTCAATAACATATGTTATTATTTTTATAGTGGTATCGTCATAAATCAATGGCTATCCCACAAAACTAGTTTCCATTATACATACAGCACTAGAGTTGGTATTTATAGTTTAGTGCTTTTAGTGTTACTGATTATACATTTTAGTAATGATGGCCAATGGGTCAATTGTCCATAGACACTACGATTAAGCGCACAGCGCAAAACGCATAAGAGGTGCTACTTCATTTTTGTTTTAAAGTTTTTGTACCTGCTTTTAAGGATCTACATTAATAAATTCATTATTCTTTTACTACTGGAGTGCTGGAAATTTTCTGATTGCTGCGCTATTGAATTGGGTCAATTACAGCTCCTGAGCACCCAAACCTTCACTTCAAACTACTCAGAGGCTTTTACCATAAAGGGATTGAGCAGCTTTTCAGGT
This sequence comes from Pipa parva, assembly GCA_019650415.1. NCBI lineage: Eukaryota > Metazoa > Chordata > Amphibia > Anura > Pipidae > Pipa > Pipa parva. The sequence goes on along the minus strand of WMED01026741.1, from coordinate 3,977 downwards.
ATGTCAGGTGATACTACATCTCAAATACAAATTTGCGCTCTTAAAAACCAAATGATAAAGTTTATGCTGTCCCCTTTTTTCTTAATGACAAATGCCAGGCTTCATGTAACTGGCCAAATCTTTAGACACAAATGTGGGTATCAAAAACTGCTATATCCACCAACAATTTCAGCTAGTGAATCCCTGGTTCCTAATATCACCTGAACCAGCTATGAAATGTATGGCAGCAGAGTACCAACAATAGATGCCAATGTGCTCTTGCTTGTATGTAAAAACCTCTGTGCTTCCTATGTGGATAATATACCAAGTACAGTAAAATGTTGCTCAGCTGTCAACCATAAATATGCACTGCAATTCAAAGCAGGACTGTCTCAACAAAACTCAAGACCTAAGGCAATTGTTATATGTCAGGCCTCTCTGCTTAAGGCAAAAGGGATATCTTTCTAAATATTTAAATATAAAAGTTATCGCTTTTAGAAATCATAATATTATTTGGAGAGGGCTGCAGGAAGTAATATACACAGACGATGAATGTTAAGTAAATAAAAAAAGAGGCTGAAATTCATCTACGGGCTTTAGCTGACTGCCTTTGTTTTTGGCTAATAGATGGGCCTTCTCTGATTCAAAGAATGTCAATGTTATTCACATTACATATATTTATTTTGCATTCACTGGTGTAGTTAGAATCACATTAACTGAATCACTTCTTATGGTTATAATGTTCTAGCTCTCAAATAAAATCTGTATGATAAATTACCCGTTTCTACATTATGCAGTACAAAACTGTAAAAATTGCATCCTTAAATGCAATCATTTCCAACCCATTTCACTATTATTTACATACATACATTTACCAGTTTATATGTTTGAAAGTGCTTAAATGTTAAATTCTAATATCTAGTAGAGTCCAGTGTTTTTAACATTGAATTAAAGGAGAACTAAAGTGAAAAAAAACAACAACAGTTAAAATACTTAACTTATACTGAGCCGATTGATTGCAGTCACAACATGAGCTGTGCTGTAATTAGCTGGTTTCGGATACTTCTCACAGCGTGCTCTGGAGCCAATGAGAATGCTCTCCGCAACGAGCGGTCTCTGTGTGTATGCTCCCCGCAATGAGCGGTCTCTGTGTGTATGCTCCCCGCAATGAGCCTGATGATGGAAGAGGCCGGAGAAGCAGGAAGAAGGAGCTGCGCGGTGGCTTCTCAGTCAGCCAGCGCACTGTGAAGGAGGCATCGGGGGAAGCATCGAAAGCCTGCTAATTACAGCACAGCTCATGCTGTGACTGTAATCAATCGGCTCTGTATAAGGTAAGTATTTTAACTGTTGTTGTTTTTTTCACTTTAGGTCTCCTTTAATAGCAACAGTTCAATTATTTGTCATATAGAGCTAGAGAGAAATAGAGATAAATAGAGAGATAGATAGATAGATACATACAGATAGATAGATAGATAGATACATACATACAGATAGATAGATACTGTAGATAGACAGTAGATAGATAGATAAATAAATAGATAGACAGATACAGATAATAGATAGATAGAGCACTAAGATAGCTCCCCCCTCCTTCAGAGAGTAGTAAGAATGAAGGAGGAGGTGGCACAGATTGGGAGAGGGGGTTGTGGGGTCAGCAAGTGTGGGAGGGGGTTTGTGGGGGAAGCAAGGTGAATTCACCTTTTAATCAGTAAGACCCTGAGACTTTTATAATTATCCCCCATTATGTTGAAAGTTCTTATCATGAATGCTATTAACATTTTTCAATAATAATGTCATTGTTAGTGAGAAAAAAAACCCAGATCAGTAAAAAATTATAGACCTGTTAACTACATACAGAAAGTTCCCTGCACTGAAAATGTCTAACTTCCACTTCCTGAATCCATTTCTTGTTCTTCTAACAGCTACAATTTTATATATTTTTTTAAATTAATGGTATTGCATATGAAAATGTCAGTAAAAATATTGGATTTTATCCATTTATTGATTGGACTGAGCTGTCTTTGCAAGAGTTTATCTACAAAAAATATTGGATGTCAGTAAATATTTTGCAAAACTATCAGTGAAAATTGTTTTTCCAGTGGTAGTAACCTTGGTTCTTATCAAAAAGTGTAAAATGACAAAGCCACCCCAGGAACATCTACATTGTATGCATCTTAGTAGTGATCCAGTTGATATATTGTTTTGCCTTGTCTATTTTACGCTCCATTTCTTACCACCTAGTGGGTCTGTGACATGGTGGGAGGAGATTTAAAGCTCAGAACCACACCTGTCTGGTGCCTGAGTGTCAGTATCATCCAGTTTCTCATACTGACCAGCATACCTTCTATGTGCTGTTTTGTAACGGTGCCACCCTTGCTCTAACATTGGTCCTTTGTATTCAGCATTTCCTGTTTCAGAATTTGTATCTTCAGTGTCTCAGTGTCTTAATGTCAACAGTCTCAGCATTTCTGCTCTTTCTTTATATTAGTTACAGATCTGCGAGTCCAGCCTTCAAGTGTTCATGTTAGTTACTGTTTTGCTGTTTCAGCTTTCAAGTGTTCAGAGATTCTGTGAGTTACAGTTCTACTGTTGAGCTCTCAGATGAAGTTGTGTTTCAGTTCACTTTTCCTGTTCCTGCCTTCTGCATTCTCCAAACCCAGCTGCCAAGAGTGGGGGTAAATCTGGAGTATTGGCTTGGGGGTTTCTACACAGAAAAGTTCATACCTTGGGGCTTCAGGGTAACTACAGGGAACCCCTTAGACTATGTGCCCTGGATTAACCAATACTAACCTCACTGTGGTAAGAGTATCCACACTTAAAGTCTCAGTTGTGGATCCTTTCGGGGGTTTCAATTAAGCATCTGACCTCTTGTTGCCTAACACTATACACATATGAAGCAGCCTTTTATTTTCAAAATTGGCCCACTTACCCACACCTTTTCCTCAAATAAACAAATGAAAATACAGTTACCATGTGAACTACTTTCTAGAACAATTTCTGATTCATCTGAAGATACATCTTTCCACATTTGAAACCAAACTAAGGATCACATGATCAACCATAAGTAAGTTGTTACACTAAAGCAAAAATAAACACAGCATTAATGATCGGGAATCTCCAAGCATTCTGAACCTGCTGTAAAAAGCAAAGAGCTCTTGATTATAGGTGTATGTAATGAAACGTATTAACAAGCTCTAAAACATTTCTGAATAAAATCTCATTGGCTGAAATAAGTCAATCTCATTTCTCACTGCTTTGTTCCCACTAAATAATATCTAGATTCCATGAACCTGGTTTTACTGTGCAGAGTAATTGGTACCATTTCCCTAAAGTGTTTTTCAAGCACATTTCATAAAGGAAGTTGCAATAAATCTATCTCCTCCAAAGGTTGTTGCATACTGACATACAAAGGAGATGTATTATTTTAATGGCATTATAAAACCAAGAGAAGTTGCATTAAATCCCATTTTTATTCTCATATAAAATAATACTATAATAAAGAAACATATTATTATTAACATACACACATTTAACATAATTGTAAATGTTTCACGGGGCCAATGTTTGGGAGGAGGAAACTTTCCTTCATCAGGATCCTGACCAAGGGAAGTTCCTCCCCCTTGAAATGTTGAATCTATGGTTACCCATGGCATATGGTGACAGTGTGTGGTCCTAATTTATTTCTGTAATTGATTGCTGGGGATCTACATTGTACTCATCAGTGGAACAATACAGTGGCTAATGTTCATATTATTATCAACAACTATTCAGAATAACAATGTAGGAAAGCCTATGTTCATATGTCTTTTTTGTGAACATAAATAGTTTTTAAGTCTAGTTTATGTTTCGCTTTAGGTATCCAATTGGCCGATTAAATAGTTTTGTTTAGAAAATGCCTTGTGTGCCATTCCAGTTTATATCTAATTTTACACCTTTTACACCACTTAGATTGTAAGCTCCTTGGGGCAGGGACCTCCAACCTCTTGTGTCAATCACAA
>WMED01026740.1:0-10755 GCA_019650415.1 Pipa parva | reverse complement strand
TCCATTACTTTCAATGGGGCAAAGTGTGTTTGTAGTCTGGAGTTATGTTTTAAGTGTAACATATCGATATACACATGGATAACGATATTGATACCTATATCCATCCCCATAGACACCACCAGCACCACTGCTTCTACAGATATCGATATCGCCGGGATAAATGCATATAACACTCTAGCAGCGCTATTGCCGCATAGTAGTGAATGGTCTATGGCGATATCCTCCAATATCGCTAAATCCATGGCGATATTAGCATTATAGAGGAAATCGACTTTAGTAAATATGCCCCGTAATGTCTTAAAAATTTTAAATACTGAGTAAACTGGAAAACTCCATTAGGATTGACATGTCAGCTATCTGGTGATTTGGATAGCTGTGAACTAACCCAGTGGTAGAAGCATAGCTGTCTCACATGAATTAGACCCCATTGCTCTGGAAAGTAAACAATAGCTGCTGTCACATTCTTAATTTTGCGCCCAAAAACTGCATACAGGGTTCAATTCGGCCAGGGATATCTCTGGAATGTCTCTAGAATGTTGGAATGTTTTGCATGTCCATGCAGGGCCTATTCATTATTTTGTGCTGGAAAAAAAAAAAGTGTGAAGCACTTCTCAACTTTACTGGAAAATAATGCTGCCATCAGTTATCAGGATACACTGAATAGTTACTATAGTTACTTTTTTTTTTTTTTTTTTTTTATGTTTGCAGTTATTTGTTAAATAAAGATATCTAGGTTTTTTGTTCACACAATTTTTCATATTAAATTTTTTTTTTTTTTTTTTTAATCTTTTTTGTAGCGTCGTCAAACAGCCGCAAAGACAAATCACTGCGTATCATGAGTCAGAAATTCGTCATGTTGTTTCTTGTATCCTCAACTAAAATAATCAATCTTGAGATTGCTGCCAAAATTCTTATTGAAGAAAGTCAGGATGTTGCTGATCACAGCAAATTTAAAAGTAAGGAGAATGGTGTATGTGACCTCAGTGTAATAATTATGTTTTGCTGTAATCATAAACTTATTTTTAATCACATGATTATCCAGAAATAAAGCCTTTATTAAAATATGTGGTCCTCTATGATTTTTAAACCCCACCCCTAGTTTGTCTAATTCCTTTATTAGCTTCTATACCAATGGTGGCGAACCTTTTTGGCAGTCCGTGCCAAAAAAGGTGACCTCGCTACCAGCGCCGTCCCCCAAAGAGCCAGTGGTGATGTCATCATGCCTGTGTCTGGGGAGAAGTACGCATGCATCATGGAGGTGAACTCCCCTGTGAGCGAGCGATCCTTCAGTGCAGGCCACAGATCCGGCCTGAAAACTGTTGGATCGGGTCCGTGACCTGTATTGAAGGCAGATGTGGCGATGGCTTGTGTGCCAACAGAGAGGGCTCTGCGTGCCCTCTTTGGCATGTATGCCATAGGTTCGCCATCCCTGTTCTATACCCTCAGCCCATTGGTGTAGCATTTTTACCTTTTGCATAGATGTTGTTTGTCATTTTTCTAGGGTATAATCATATGTTGAAAATCCACAAACATCCAGTTCTATATACATATTCCAGTTTACTACTGTTTCTTATGACTGATAATGTATTGAAAGTTTAAAAGCCCAATTTTTGCATTTATGCAATTACTTGTTATAACCATATAATTTTTATTTTTTTTAATTGTTCACCCAGCAAAAGTACGACGGCTGTATGATATTGCTAATGTTCTGACTAGTCTGAGATTAATAAAGAAAGTCCATGTCACCGATGAGAGGGGACGAAAACCTGCATTTAAGTGGATTGGTCCTGTTGATTTTAAAACCGATATTGGTAAGGAAACTTATAAATTAATGGTTCATAATTTTGTACTTGTGATAGAAGTTGTGATGTCATGTACTGCATGTGTCGCTCTCTCCTCCATAACAATGCTGGAGTAAGTAGATACTGTACATTGTTATGATTGTGTGCTTGCCCAGCAGTCATGCTTCTGTGCATGTGTCCACTGGACTTTTTTGCAGGAGAGTGAAAGTTGTTCATAATGAGAGGAAAAGGAGCCATTTATTTTCTAAAGTAACCTCCTTTAGCTGAAAGCTGCACCAGTAAGCATTTTCTTTCTTCTGTTGAACTGAAGTTTTTGAAACAAATCCTTTTTTTTTTTTTTTTTTTAATACATTCTAGAAGATCAGAAAATGGAAGTCACAACCACAACACCATCACCTGACTCTAAAAGAGATGGGTGTTTATTATCTCCCGCTTCAGATCATGTAAGACAAAGATTGTTCCACCACTCTCCAATCAGTGTTGTTCAGTGCTTAGCTACCATTAAAAAGAAAGGTGATTCTCGGCCAAGTTGTCCACCAAAAGGTAGGAGCTGGGTATTACCAAATTATTTGCCAAATACAGAAAACGTCTTTATTGGAAGTTTCTTGTCATTTCAGTACGCTCTCTCTATTACATTTAATTGACTTTTCCTTTATTCTCATGAAGGTGATGGAAACACTGATATTGCTTCAAAGATATCCCATGTGGCGCCTACACACATGCAAAAGTCTGAAGAAAATTCTATGTAAGTATTTTTAGGGGAAAGTAAACCAGAGCTACAATTTTAGCCATAAAGCAACAGATGTGGAAAACTTTTTTTTATGCTTTTCTATTTTTTTCTGATATATCTAGATTATGTCATTACATCCACTTTCTGTGTAAAACCTTGCAACTTAGATTTGTTGTAACTTTTTTGTTTTTTAGGAAAAACGATTCGGTCTCTGTGGATTCCAACACTGGAAATGTTGGGCGTCTTCCTTTTTCTGTTGTCCCTGTTTCAGTGGATCCTGAGTATTGTGTCAAACCTGGATTTCAACAAGGTTCTCATTTGTCTAGCAATACAGTAAATGGACAATTAAACTTTGTGCCAGCTTCCCAAGCCCATGAAGCTGTCAGCAACCATGGCTTACTTCCCAACCAGCCATACATGTATCTTCCATCAAACTCTGTTTTGATGCTTTGTGGGAACCTACCAGACGAAAAGGCTGGGGATCAGATAACTTTGCATGCCCAGTCTTCACCATGTAGCGAATATCCCTCCTCAGAGGAAATGGATGGATCCGAAGAAGAGAGGCCAGCAAAACGACAGAGAAATTGTAGCAGTGATAAACCACTATCTCTGGTGCTTCCAAAGGTGTGTTTAAGGAGAACAGGTCAAATGAAATAGCAACTAGACATTTTGTGTTAAAGGAAAAATTACATAAAGTGTGTATAGATATTAATTTATTTAGCACCAACATCTCCTATAGAGTTCTGCATAGTAAGGTAAACTTAAATTACCACATTACATGGTATACAGTTTTTGACACAGCGTGGTACAATGTAAAGCAACAATAGGAATAAAGATGCTGCTTATATGTATTAGTAAGCCAGGGCACCTACATAGCATAAATTACATAGCAGGTGCTAGTATGACTGACTGGGTTCCAACCTGACCCATAACAGAATGGCTGGTGGTTAGTCTGATGAAGGAAAGATGCTTGCATAATTCTGTTAAAATTAATTCTTTTCATCAGTGCAGCCTGGTGAGTTTATCTGCACAGAGCCTGCAATAAGAACTGTGCAAAATGGTACAACTTGGATCTGTCAGGTCCACTTAACAGACTGTTTTTGATCTGATTGTAGAAACTTTAATGTTGGTAATTCTCTTGGCCCCGCGCCACCAAACTTGAGATTCTAGTCAGGCATTGGAGCAGACCCTGACAGGTCCACTTTAAATAAAAATGTAATAAAAGGCTGATGTTTGTGGATATGTGAGAAATTTAAAAATGACAGGAATTTCTATGATAACTTATTTTTAAACAAGTAAGTTAATGTCTTATTTCATTTCAGAATGCACACAGAGACCATGCTCACCAGACACCATGGAAAACTGTGTACAAGACAACCACAGCAGAGCAGTTCCAGGATATGTATTGTGCAGAAAAGAGTCATTTGGAAACTGTTATTACCCATAGTGATTATGGAGATAGAACTGAGGTCCTCGGCAGCAAAGAAGAGCTGCACCAACGGTTACAGCCTGCAGTTCCTACTCAGTTTCTCTATGTTCCATCCACAGCTGGTATGTTAACCAAAATTGCTCAGTGCAAAAGGCATAAGTAGCAGCATTTAAAGGGACACGCCGGCCAAAATTGGGAAAAAAAGCATATGCTAATTTATACTAATTACTAACTTTTAGTAAATGCTTTTTTATTTATTTTCAATTTTGGACAAAAAATACATTTTCTTACCTGTAAAGAAGTGCTGTCCAACACTTCCTTGTTGCTGACTCCATCTTCTTTCTGTGCCAGTGACCCTATGGTATCTGGTTCAGACAGTCCTTCTGCAGACACTCTCCCTGTGAAGCCCCGCATCAGCATTCCCTAATAGTCACATGGGAGAGCATGTACGTCCTCAACGCCTCCTTCCTTGATGACGTGCATGCTGTCCCAAGTGACTATTAGGAAATGCTGATGCGGAGCTTCACAGGGAGAGTGGCTGCAGAGGATAACGCACCTCAGATGGACTGCCTGAACTGGATGCCGTAGAGTCGCCGGCACAGAAAGAAGACTGAGTCAGCAACAAGGAAGTGCTGAACAGCAGTTCTTTATAGGTAAGAAAATGTACTTTTTGTTCAAAATTGAAAAAAAAAAACGCATTTACTAAAGGTTAGTAATTGGCATAAATTAGCACATGCTTTCTTTTTTCGTTTTTTAAATTTTGGTCAGAGTGTCCCTTTAAGCGTTCGCTGATTTAGAAGTTGTGTTATCCAATTTGAAGAGCCAAATATTTTAAATGTATAAGTGAACAGTAACCCACATTACCAGCGGGAGTGCTGTATTTCTAGAATTCTGCATTGCTGTAGAAAATCCTGAATTCTTTAAGGGAATATTACCATTTTTTATTAAATATTCCTTAAATGTATGAAATTGTGCGGATAATATAGAGACCATTATATAGATATTCTAATAAAATGTTTTCTTTCTTTTCTTATAAAGGTCTGAATGGATTCAATTTATTTTTTCCTGCAAATCAAGCTGTGGGTCTTTCTCAGAGTCATTTGGCATCCCTTAACGTTCCCTATGTGATGGTACCATCTTCTGCTCTGACAGCATATCCCTTTATTTGTTCTTCTACGGTACCTTCTACGGTTCCTAGTCCTGCTTCAGATGCTGGAAGCGTGAAGTTTCATCAAACTGGTGCATCCCCAACTACTCATGTAATGATTGGTGCCTCACCAGTGATGACTCCTCCACTAAGTGAGACCTCTATAGATAAGATGCCAAATAATTCACCAGCAATTCAGAGTCCTGTTTCTGGAATATATAGTGGTTCAGTTAAATCAGATTCCTTTGATTCGCTGAACAGGTCCATTCCTACTACAAAATCACAAAAGGTAAGAAGCTATTGATTTAATGTGTTGTGTGTGTGTGTGTGTGTTTTTTTTTTTTTTGTTTTTTTTAATTAAATGAGGGAGATCCCTTTTTCTGTACAGACTATTAACCATAATATAGATTAATCTGGTCCAGGAATTTGACCTACTGTAGTCCAGTCCTGATGAAATCGTTTCTGTTGCATCTTGCTCCTTAGTATTACTTTTCTTTGGATGGTGTTTTTGAGTGTCCAACAGTAGCTCATAAGGTTTAGCACTACATTATTTACAGTGACATAAAAATGCTATTAATTTGCCTAGTGGTGCAGGCCTCTACTTAGACTCTTTAATACTCTACTCTATACTAAGTTATAATTGTTTAATGGTAGGTCCAGCTAAATAGCACGAAAGTTGCTAGTGTAGCTAAATTAAAAAATAAACTGCTGTAAGAGCAACGCTGTGATTACTTGTATATAGTAATTTTTTTTTTTTTTCTTTCTTTTAAATACACTTTATTTCCCACCACAGTTACCTGCTCCTCTGACTCCAAAAACTAATCGTCCACTTCACAAAGATTCTTTCTTCAAAACTCCCGGAAGCCTGGAGACCTCGGCATGTAGAAAACCCGGAGCTACCCAAACAAGAAGTTCCAGCTCTGCACAGAGAAGACTGGAGATCGACAGCAACACCGGCAATTAAATGGGCCCCATTCTTCTGTACAACTCTCATTTCACATGAGTGTATGGACTCTAAACACCGTTAACTGAACTAATTGCATTTCAAGAGGGCCCACACTAATACTTCCTTCTATTATTTCCATAGGTATAATGAATTTACCTACCAGTTAAAAGGAGTCATTACTATTGATGCTGTTTTTGTGGTTGGGGGAACAAAAGAAAAGAAAACATAACTGGGCACTTAAGACTTTTGCCTCGACAGCTGGTTTTGTCTATTTTACTTCATGAGCTTTTGCCAGCCATTAAGTTTGTTAAAATGATCCTTGATGTGAGCAGATTCAGGGTAATGGCGGCTGTATGCAATCCCTAGCTAAGATACCTCTTAAAGAAAGGTAGGGGAAGGTGTCTGGAGTTTGGGAGCCAACTCCAATGCCTTAAGCATTAAATGCTAATGGGATCTCTGTATAAAGGATAGGTTTAATTCAAATGTACTGTGTTTTTTTTTTTGTTTGTTTGTTTGTTTTAAACCCTTTTTAATAGTGACCTTCATGATGTGAAGGTTAATTTAGTCAATCGAATGTATTGCCCTGTAAACATTAAGACCATAAGAACTGTGAATCCTATTCAATGTAATATTATTTTCTTTTTTAAATAGAATGAACTGTTTACTTGGTATTTAATTTGGCAGTTATGTGAATAATAATAATAATATTGCTAATACTTGATTTTTTTATTTTTATTTTTTTTTATTTTCCATATTCTTATGGATTATCGTATCTTATATTGAGATTTTTATTTCTCTGGCTCAAAGGGTATCCAAAAAAATTGTGTGATTCATTATGTCCAATGAATTGAACTAATTAATGTTTGTTAAACTTTTAAAGCTCTGTAGATATGTAGTATTTATATGTTATAACAAGCAAAATTCCAACAAGACACTTATTCAACGAGCAATCTTAACATATGTAAATTATTTTTTTTTATACTAGTCCTCTAGTTTATTATGTTATGTGATTTACATATATGCTGGGCTGCTATCTTTAAACGTTCTGTTACAAAAACCTTTTTTGCTGGCAGAAAATATAATGTCAACCTCTAAAATCTGAAGGGTTGGAGTGTTTTTGCTACAAGATCTATGAACACTAAAATATTAGCACAGTTTACTGATTGTTCCAAGATTTTGCTAGTTAAGTGTTAACCAATGTACACATTTCTTTGACTTGCTGGGTTTTTTTTTTTTTTAACTCTTCGATGGGGTAAATCTGTACAAGAGTATGGAGGTTAGTAGCGTTGCATATAATGCAGTCTGGGTTAGCTTGAAATGCACGTTATGTTGTTTTTAATAACCAGAGATACTGTTTAGTAATAGACAATGTTTATTTGCACTGGAACTGCTGTAATGGTTATGCACTAGGTATTACATGCTTTATCTGCTGAGCTTTAGATACAAGTGTTAATGACTTAAATACTTGAATGTATCTACTATGTCTACATTCCCTGTATGAGCCCTCTTAAGGAAATGGTGCTATATTTCTGTAATTTTTTTATTTATCCAAAGCTGCTTAGTATGATATTGCACTGCTAGTAATATACATTGTTTTGTACTGCTGCTTTATGTAGCACAAGTTATGTGCAAGTAACTTGCATCACTTTTTATGTAACTCTGGGCCATTAAAGACAACTACCAAAAGAAACCAGTTCTTTATCTTTTTGTTATGGGACTATAGAAGATAAACTGCTAATAATATGTCTATGTATGTACACTCTTGTGCACTCATTCAGGTGCTTATTCATTAAAGTGTGCATTCAACTGCAGAAGTGAATTCTTATTGCTTCAAGTTACCACACTCCAATTCCTTATTCACTAAACGGGATTCCCATTGTGTGACTGCATCATTAGCAGTCTCTTGCGCAGTATGGCGTAGTCAGTCAGACAGTAGGAGCCTTGGCAACAGCCTCCTAATTCACCACTCGAATCTAGTGAAGTAAAACTGACAAATGTGATAATACACCTTGTTGAATTTTCTACTGTGACAGACTTTGATGCTTGATGAATAGTCACATTTCTCATGCACATAAAGTGGTGCAAAGTCCACGACTGTCATAAGCTCTTGAATTAGTCTTAAATTCAATAAGAGTTTGAATACCTAAATGTGAGGTAGTGGCAAATACATGTGAATTCACACTTTTATGCTATTATTTGACCTTTCATGAAAATACCCCTATGTTTTCCAGCTATTGCCCCCTTAATTCCCAGTATGCTTTCTTCATCGATAATGTCCAGACACGCCCTTGCTATAACTTAAAATTAACACTAAGGCAAACTGCAACAAACACAGCTTTTGCGTTAAAACTTAGTTTTCATACCAAAGAGATGGCTGCGAAATATTAACTATTTATTACCTTAAAAACAATTACCTTGGTGAAAGTTTTTCCAGTTGCTTGTAATAACATAACGGTAAATTAAGAGACAATAGGAGAATTATTAAAAACAAACTGCTATATTAGATAGATATATCTATCAGAACTATATATATATATATATATATATATATATATATATTCACACACACCTGTTACTCCTGTAGCTTATTTATAGGGAAATGCACAAAAGTTAATTAAGTTTTCAGTCATCTCCATAAATCTGGTGACTGCTGCACTGTATACAACATATTACAATGTAGTTGTACACATGCCTACTTTTGCAATAAAGTAAAACAATATCTATGTCTTACTAGCATTTGACACTGTATCATAAGTCTGCTTGCCATTAAATATATATATATATATATATATAAAATGGCTCTGCACTGCTTAAAAGCATCTGATGGGGGAACTGAGGTATGCATCTGAGATCAGAAAAAGCTAATCGACTAGTAATTGCAGGAGAAACGGCCTATATTTAACAATATTGCTGTTTTCTCCTATTTACTAAACTGTTCAAAAACAACTTTTATCTCACAAAACAATTCTCCACCCTCAGGCTGGGGAAAACCCATTATTCCCTATGGAGATGGTCCTGTCATTTAAACTAAGTCTTAAACATTTTGCCATCAAAAAGAGATGCCGACCTATAAAGGAAGGAACCCTCATACAAAAGCATTGAAAAGTGTGGCCCTGCTGACAAATCAATATTTATTGATAACTATTTATTATTTATTTTGATGGGAAAACATTTTTAGAAATACTTTGTAAATCAGGGAAATGAAAATTGACAAAACAATGTGGGTGAAATGAATCAATATGGTTGAGTTGGTCTTAGTAAATATGCCCCATTAATGTTTTTAGCTTCTTCTGAATGAAATAGTATGGACTAAAGATGTTTATATTTATTCTTATGAATAGTATCGGTTGCACTATTGGACACTCTGGACGGTTTTAACTTTGTTATGTGACTATGAAACAATTATTGTTGTATGGTACTTTTCATCCACATGAGGGCATCCGTGCATACAGTATATAACAATGGCTATACTATTAAAAGGCTAAGCATCCAGAGTGATAAATAAAGCAATGGTGGTGTGTTATTATGGGATAAATTCAGATTACAGAACAAGATGCAATATCTGTTAAGAACTCTTACATTTTAAAATATACCCCCAATTATATAAATGTTACTAACTAAATCAAGGCAAAAATGTTTCTTAGAATTAAGGTAATGCTTTCATAAATATACTGTGCTTATGGCAGTATTGCAAATGAGGGTTCCCTCTTAAATCAGATAGATCAGCGACTGCGAGCCTATGGCACGCGCACCGTCGCCACCGCAGCCTTCAGTGCAGGCCGTGGACCCAACCTGACAATTTTCAGGTTGCATCAGTGGCCTACAGTGAAGCAGTGCCCACTCACTGGGGAGTTTCTTCCTCAATGCAAGTGCAACGGCATCACTCCTCAGCACCTGTACTTCGGGGGAAGGGGCTGATGAGTGACATCACCTTTTTGGCACTCTGTGCTGAAAAGGTTCACCATCACTGAGATAGAGTTTGTAATGTGGCATTGAATAGTTTGCAGTTTGTCTCCGTGCAACTATACAATATAATTTGATACTGACCAATATTACTGGATTTGTTGCAAGTGGCCAGAGCAACTCCTGAACTGCTTGACACTGACCAGCTTCACACTGCCTGTAATTGCTCCACTCCGCCAGTAGTTTCACTTTCATAAGTGGTAAATGGCTTACAACAGCAGGCAAAGAAAAATACTTTCTATTATCATTTTCTAAACAGATAAATTACTCTTAACTTACAAGGGACATCCATTTGTTTTAATGATAGTCTAATATTTAATATTCTAATAGAACTAAGCTGCTGCTGTATAGAAATAAAGAATAATCAAAATCATAACCAGGAATATTTATTTTTGTAAAATGAGGATGCATTTAATTATTTAGGTGTACTTTATTGTGTTTGCTGCGCAAATGGTTTTGAAGAAGGTGTGAGAATGAATTCCAGTGCAGGTGTCAGAATGCCTGTCCCTGAAGGTGTCAGTTTGAATCCCAGTGCAGGTGTCAGAATGCCTGTCTCTGAAGGTGTCAGAATGAATCCCAGTGCAGGTGTCAGAATGCGTGTCGCTGAAGGTGTGAGAATGAATCTCAGTGCAATACAAAGGTGCAAACCAAAGATGTTTGAGCATCCTGTGCAGATGCTCCCTCCCCTATCCCAATCCCATCCTGCGCAGATGCTCCCTCCCCTATCCCAATCCCATC